>PVIJ01012195.1:0-50947 GCA_004024925.1 Scalopus aquaticus | reverse complement strand
GCGAGGATGGCCGTCTGCGGCCGGCTCGCTAGAATTAGAAAAGAGACGGAGATTCTCCGGTGGGCTCAATCGCCACATCTTTGCCCCGGGCTGCCGCCTGGCTCCTCCCTGTGCTGTGTGACCCAGGAGCTGGCGCCCAGGGACTGTGCTCGTGGTTCTGTTGACTCCTTCTCCCCCCACCTCCTTGTGTGGGTCTAGTTCCAATCCTATTTTGTGTTCTATCTCCGCCATCGCCGGGGCCCAGGGCCCGTGGCGCCAGCCGACGGGCGGAGGGTGAGGGCCCAGAACGCACCCCACCCTGATCTGCACTGGACAGTGAGGGCCCCTCCCCAGGGCCATGGAGAGAGCAGCGGCGTTTGTGGGGCCTCGCAGCGCCGTCTTGCTGTGCAGAGAGGCCCCTGTGTTTCTCGGCCTCCAGCTGCGCCCTGGCCTGACCATGCAGGGCAGAGAGGATGGGCCCGGCAGGCCCCACAGCAGGGGTGACCGGGCTGCCAGAGCCCTCTCTGGGCCCAGGACAGGGCGCCCCCCTGAAAACCTGCGGGGCCACCAGGCGTGGGGAGTCGCCACGGAGAAGGCTTCGGCTGACACGCGATCCCCTTGTTAAATTTATCTGCCAAGGACTTCTGCCTGGGTTCTAATTTTACAGCAGCTTCGACCAAAAAAAATGTTCAGCAAATGCTCAGAACCTTGGTTCCGTCTGAGGTGAAGCCTTCAGAAATAGTTCCCTCCCCACCCCTCCGGGAAGGGAAAATAAACGCTTTCCGTAGGAGGGGACATCATTCGACTTAAAAATAAACAGGGCTTTGAAAACTGGGAGAGGGGGCGCACAGGCTGGGGAATGGGCGGGGGACGGGGGCGGGGGGCTTGGGCCGGCTAGGCCCGTCTGCACGCTGCTGGCCTGCTGTCTGTCTCCCCTCTCTGGGCCTCAGTTTCCTCATCTGTCAAACGGGAGTGGCGTTGGCAGTGGACAGCCGTCCTCAGGGGCACCGCGGTCTGTGGGGCCTGGAGAGCACGGGGGTGTCCTTTCTCCCAGGTGCTCCCTTTATCCGCCCGGGAGCGCCAGCCACGGGCTGCCTGGATTTGATTTCAGGGAATTTCGGTGTCATCTTCTTCCTCTTGTTTTGCACCGAAAAGCAAGCCCTCCCCTCCCGTCCTGCACCGGCTTTTCCCTCTAACAGTGCGCCGTGGAGCCAGAGATCAGAGACTAGAGGGAGGAGGGCCAGAGGGGCCAGGGTGAGAGGGTCAGGACTGCGGGGCGGGCCTGGGGCAGGGGAGGCCTCGGCAGGCTGGTCCCCTCCGGCCTGTCGTCTCTCCTGTGAGGTTCAGTCCTGTGAGGACTGAAGGTTGTCGGAGGGGTTCTGGGAGATCCGGGGCTGGAAATGATGGCTCTGCTGCTTTGGGGTACGGGAGGGGGAGCTCTTGAAGATACCCAAGAGGAGGATGGGCTAGCGTAGAGGGGGGCACAGGGGACCTGCTGGTGGGCAACCTTGGGGACTTGGGTGAGTGTCTGCACCGTGGAAACTGACAAAGCTCCCCTTCCGCCCCTCTGCCAGCAGGCGCTGCCCTGCGGGGCTCCCTTTGGGAAGAGCTGGTGCCCGGGCCTCCTGTCTGCAGTGAAGTGAGGTCGGAACACTGGGGCGCTAATGCCCCAGGTGGGGGGCATCAGACTGGCACCTCCCTTCCCTCCCTGCTCCCCACTCCTGCTTTCTGGGAACTTCCAAACAAAATCAAGGCTCCCAAGTCCACCTCCGGGTCCGCCTGCAGGGGAAATTAAACTTAGAGATACTGGGAGCTGGGAGCCCCGAGGTGCTGAGAGGGGCCTTCGGGGTGCCTGGGGGGAGCGTCCCCGGGGCTCCCAGCGGGAGCTGAACTGGGCATGGTGTGGAGGTGGCCGCCTGCCCGGGAGGAGGGTCTGGAGGGCGTGGGAGCTGGCAGGGGCAGGCTGGCGGCCGCACATCTGCACGCTCCCCCTTGGCTGGTTCTGACCCGGACACGGAGCAGATGTTGGGGAGAGCGAATACAGATGGGGCCCCCCGTTTAAAAGGCGTGCCTTCCATTCCTCCCTCCCTTCTTTCCTCCTCCTTCCTCCCTCCCTCCCTCCCATCAATCAGTCATCTTTCTCATTTACTTACAGTCAGTCCATCATTATCTCTCACCTTTGGCGTCTACTTCTGTATCTACGTGTTTGTATAATTTGCCACCCGCGGGTCTCCACCGGCATCATTCGCCCACCGCCCACTCTCGCTTGCGCCCCTCTGTGCCTTCTCCTGCACCCCTGTCCGGTGGGAGCTGGGCCCCGCTGAACGCCTAGGTGACGGGGAGGCCCCTACCTCAAATGACTCGGCTCGGAAGTTCCCAGCTCACGCAACCACTTGGGAAGCCATCATCTGGGGGGTGCGTGCCCCCCACCAGCCCCCAATTTATTTGCACGCTCCACTCGCAGGGCTTGCGCTCTCTCCGCAGGGCCACCCCGGTGCCTGGGAAGAAAGGACCCGGCTCAGCTGTGACTCCCCCCCTTGGCTCCCCGGCAAAGGCAGCTTTGTGCTTTGGGGGGGACAAGGCCGCCATTGAGGCCGGCCAGGGGACGCTGTGGAGAGTGGACGATAGCTGGGAACGAAAGTGAGGCGTTTCACAGAGCGAGCCCGCACCCGGCCGGCTGTGAATGGAGCCCTGTGCTCCCTGGCGGCCCCCGGCCTGCGCCTGCCAAGCGGCACCCCGTTCCCGCCCCGGCCGAGTCCCGGAATGATAAGCCCACCGAGGGGCGGGCGGGCGGGGGCTCACTCTCTCCTGGCCCCAGCGGGCCCCTGGTTCTTTGCTGAGTCCCTGGCCTGGGGCTTCCATCTGGTTTTTGCCCCTGCAAGAGGAATCCCTGGCGGGGAGCTCCAGGCCACCCCGGGCTGCGGGGCGATGGTTTCTGTGGGTCACACCCCAGGCCCGGGACTCCTGAGTCCCAGGGAGCGAGCCTGGGAGCCTCAGCATGGCGGGTTCTCCTGCCAAACCCAGTTTCCTGGGCGAGAAAGAGCTGTCTAGTCGAGCCAGAGAGTCTTAGGTGATCCGATTCGACCCCTGAAGTTGGGGTCCGGAGTGAGAACCCTGGGGCTCCCCAGCCTGGAGTACCCTGAGTGAGCTTCCTCTTGGCTCACTGTGAGGGCGTTCGGGCCCCACCTCTTTGCTGCTCCGCGCTGGCCTCACCTGTGTACCTGGGGAGTTCGCGCACACAGAGGGGTCTTTTTATTATTATCTTAAGCACCCTGATGAGGTGTGATCACCCAGATTTTGCTAAGCGGTGCCCAGTTTTGGAGTAATTCTGCGCATAACTGCGTCCTTAGTCCAAGAGAACTGACCCATGCCTTGCCTTTCCTGGGATAACCGGACTCAAATCGGGGTGGGCCTGCTGGGGACAGGGCCGAGAAGCCCGGCGGGAGAGCGTCTCCCGCAGCGCTGGGCGGGGCTTGGGCTGCAGGCGGAGCTCCGGGCAAGGGCAGCAGCTGCTGATGTCCTGGGCTGCTGCTTTAAAAATACCTGCTGCCAGAGGAGGGCGGGGCGGGAGAACGTGCGGCTCCGAGTCCCTAGTCACAGGTGGGAGACCTGCGCGGCAGGTAGCGAGTCCCAGCTGGCACGACGCGCGGAGTGTCAGAGGCCCCTCCGTCCACGGGCCCATCCTGGAGATGTTCCAGAACGCTGAAGGCCGGGGTGCCGTGGGGGGCTGACCCTCCAGGGGCTCCCTCAGGGAGTCAGGGCCCGGGTGCCCGCGATGCCCCGGCTGAGCGAGAGGGGTGCGGAGCCCCAAGGAGCCCCCTCTGAAGGACAGGGTGCGGGGTGCTGGTGCGTCTGGGGACGGCCGTGCCCGGTGCGGAGCTGGAGCAGGTTTGAATTCGCCTCTGTTGTCCCGGTGAGTGAGCCATGGCGGGGCTCAGCTTCAGTGCTGCCGTGTCGCCTTCCTCCTGTCCCCGCCCCGGCCACACACCGCGTTGTCAACCCCAAAGGGCAGCCGCGGCCGCCTCCTCCGCAGCTGGGCCGGTCAGCGGGGCTGGCACTCCGAGCTGGCGGGCGCTGGGCGCCAGGCGTGGGCTTGCCCGTGTGGCCGCGGGGCAGGGGCATCGGTCCCCGGCCCGCCCTGGCCAGCCCCGCACCCGCACCCGCAGGGAGGCCTTCGAGACTGGTCTTGCTGGCCCCGCCCCCGCCGGACCGGCGCAAGGCTGGGAGGGCGCGAGTGTCTGGCTTAGCAGCAGCCAGTGGAGCCTCCTGCCCCAGAGGGCCGGCGCTGGAGTCCCGCTGGGGTCAGGAGGGAGGGGAGAGGGGAGAGGGGGGCCTCGCCCTTCCCCGGGGTCTCGGGCAGGGGCCCCCTCATCATGGCGGCTGGCTCAGCCCCGGCCCCCCCCAGCCCCCCGCTTCAGTCACCCTTCACCCCCTTCCGCGCCCGCGGACTGGCGCCCGCCGAGCGGCGTTACGCACAGCTGCGCGCGGTGCGTGCTGGCCGCACGTGGGGGCGCCGCGTCCCGCTCGCTGGCCCCGGGCGGCCTCACCGGCCCTGCTTCAGCGTCGCTTCGACGTTTACAACGTGGATGAGGAAACAAACCGATCCCCAGTGGGGCCACGGCTTCCGCGCCTGCATGGTCCTCTGGGGACCCCGCTTTCTGCCACCTCCCACTGGGCGTGTCCTGTCCAGGTGGGGGCCCCGCCCTGCGCCCTGCGCTGTCACAAGGCTTGGGCCCCCGAGACCCCGAGCTGAAGGGAGCATGCAGCCCCCCCACCCCCCGTGGAAGCCTCTCCCGCTGCGGGTGGGGCCGGGCTCTGTGCTGCGGGCCCTCGTGGGCCAAGAGGAGTTTCTCATTTGGTGGTCAGCCAGCCCCTTGGGAATCACACCCTGAACGTGCCAGGGGAGACCCCAAAGGGCTGCCACAGAAAGGGTAACCACGGCTGGGGGCGGCGGGGAGAGGCCGGCTCAGCGTCTTCAGGGTTTCCTGAGACCCTCAGCCGGCAGGAGCCGGGTGCGTCCGGGACCTTGGGCCGGGGTGGGGGGAGGAGCGAGACGCCTGGGCCACGCCCCTTTGGTTTCCTCCCCAGCGGCGGGCCGGCCCTGGCCTGGGTCCTCAGCGTGGGCCTGGCCTTGCCCCGCTCGTGGCACCGTCCCTGGCACGGCCTCTCGGCCCGACTGAAAACGGCACATTTGGGTTAGGGAAATGATGCGTGGGGAGGTGTGATTTGGCATGGGGGCGTGAGGGGAGCTGGCTCCCGGAGATCCCGGCAGCGGAGCTGGGGTCTGCTCACCCCAGATTGTCCCGGGTGCCGCCGGTGCCCCCATTAGCCTCACAGAGCGAGGGGCCTCCGCGTCCTCTGGAACCGCCTGCGTGAGATGAAGAGGCTGAGGCCGGGGCTTGGAGCCTGCTTCCCGTGTCCTCCTGCTCAGAGGTGTCGCCAGAGGAACATGATAAAGAAGCAAATGAGCCCCACGCCCGAGCTCAGGTGCTGGCAATTGCTTACTTTCTGAGTTTTCTTTCTATGACTTGGTCTCATATTTAAAAAGAAAACACTCCTGAGTGTGAAACTTTAGAAGTATATTGAAAAGCAAATAATCCACCGGCAAATTGCAGGGAAGCCGGGGTGATGGCGGGGGCAGCACAGCCTGGGGGGGGGGCCTGGTGGCCGTGCAGACGCCGCAAGAGCGAACTGCCCTTTCTAGAGAGTGGGCACCTCCCTCTTCGGTGTGGCTGCTGGCGAGGAGGGCCGCGAGGCGAGGCCTGTGGCTCGTGGCCGCCTGCGGCTTGGGCTGCAGCCAGCATGTAGCGGGGGGCTGTGTCTTACAAGGTGGGTGTTGGGGTTTACTTGAGTTTTTATTCTTCCTGTTGGGTTTGAAGATCTTCTCGTAGCTCAACCTTTAAAAAGCCCCTGCAGTCAGGGGTCCACTGGAAATGGCTGTTTCCACGAGGAACTTGTTCCTTTGCCGTCCTTTGGGCAGCTCAGCACCAGGGGCGTCTTTCCTGAGGAAGCGTCTCTCTGGCCCCCCGCCCCTGCGGGGCCTGTGCCCATCCCCAGCCCATCGGTGCTTACCTCCCCGTTACCTCCGGCCTCGTGGCGTGGGCCCGCCCTGTCTGCACTGAGGATTTGCCGTCACACATCGGCTCTAATGGGGCGCACCGGGGCTGATTTAGCACCGGAGGTTTCACTCCTGAGGGAAGGAGAGGAGAGTTTCCTGCGGAGGCTTCCCGCCCTGCTCAAAGGCCAAAGGCGGATTTGGCACATCTGTCAAAGTGATGGTAGACCGTGTGTACACGGGCACATGATTTATTTTTACGGGAATAAAAATAGACAGGAAGGGCCCTGGGAATGGTTTCCTTTGGTAAACGAACATGAGAGATCGGCCCATAAAGGATGAAGGAGTAGGCACTGGTCACAGGAGAACGCGCATCTACAAAATGTGGCCTGCTTTTAACTCTTGTTTTCCAAGAGAATCTTTCCAAGTCTGGGTTTCTGCTGCGACGCACAGGAAAATAGTGGCGCATCAGCAGAACCAGCAGTTCGAGAAGCACAGCTCGAGCATCGGGGCTGGGAGGACGGGGCCTTCCCCGGGGGAGGACACTGCTGCCGTCCCTCCTGTGGCCTTGATTGTTCCTGTGGAGGAAAGACTAATTTTAAAAGTCAGTTGAAAGTTAACTTTCCCGTTAAGAAAGTGCTTGTTGCTTGGAAGTGGCGTCTTGGTCAGTACAAATCAGAACCAGACGCTGTTCCCAGCCGCTGGCTGGCGGGTCAGGACCCAGAGCCGGCGGTGTGGACCCAGTGTGGGGACGCAGGTCAGCACGCACAGGTGCAGCAGCTGGGAGCCACTGGCGTCTCTCGAAAGCGCGGACGGGCAGGGCCCCTCCAGGCGCCCGTCTCAGGCGAGGCTGCCGAGCGGCCTGCCTGCGCGGGCGTCGCGGCGGGAGGGGAGCTGCAGGCCAGTGAGTCCGGCTCTCGGCGCCACTGGCCTCTGCGGCTTCACCTGTGGCCTCGATCGCGGTGATGCTGGCGGTGCGTGGGGGGGCGGGCGCCGCAGGCCTAAGTGGGCGCACCTGGGCCTGGAGGCGGGGCTGCAAGGGCGGCGCGCGCAGAGACAGCGGAGGACGAGCGGCCGTGGGAGAGTCAGACCACAGACGCCTGAAGGGAGCCAGAGAGAGCGGGAGTCGGCAGGGGGGCCAGGGGCTCTGTGGGGCCAGCTCCCCGCCGGCCTCCCTGCCCCGCCCCCGCCCCCGCCCCCATGCGCTACAGAAATCCTCAGCCAGAAGCTCCGCTCGGCCAGAGGTAGCCTCTGCAGGGCGGCAGGGTTGGGGCGCCTTTGGGCTCCTGGGTGACGGCAGGTGCTTAAGTCCATCTGGAAGATTCTTTCTTCGAAAAAAAAAAGAAAGGCATCTTCACGCCTCTGTGACGACACTGCCTTTGCCGTACTGGCCTGGGCTGTGCTTGTTTTCTGGACTATTTGAGCGGGCAACCCGTTCAGACTGCGGCCTCTGAAGTAGCGGGACTTTGTTCCAGGGGCTAGAACACAGCAGTGAGTTGCGCTGACTGTGCAGTGAGTTACGAACTGTCACCTCCGTCGCTGGTTGTCAACATGTCCTGCCCGTGTGTCCTGATGAGTGAAAAACACAAAAATAGGTATTTAAGAAGCAAAGACACTAAGCTGTATTGTCGCTACAAGTTGGCCGTTGAAACTGTGGGGGAATTTGGGGGCCCTTCGCAACATTACTGTGCGTTACGCAGTCTCGCTTCTCGGAATGGATCCCAAAATATTTTGGCAAACTCTGGAATCGCGCATGCTCAGGGCTTCTCAGGTGGACCTCGTGCGGGGTTGCAAGGTGGGAGACGACTCCCGCAGGCTGGACGGCGCTTGGTCGGGTGAGC
Source organism: Scalopus aquaticus (assembly GCA_004024925.1). Classification (NCBI taxonomy): domain Eukaryota; kingdom Metazoa; phylum Chordata; class Mammalia; order Eulipotyphla; family Talpidae; genus Scalopus; species Scalopus aquaticus. The sequence continues at coordinate 43,072 of PVIJ01012195.1, read as the reverse complement.
AAGGGTCTGTCCGAGGGGAAGCACTGGGTGGGTGGACGAGGGCACAAGGGCACGAGGGACTTCGGTCTCCACAACATGCCGAGCGAGGCACAGGAGACATGGAGACACAGGCAGAGTTTATAGCACACTGGCTTTTGTGCAGGAAGGGGGAAGAGGCGTGTGTGCATGTGTGTGTGCAAGCGTGTATGTGTGTGTGTGTGCTTTAGATTGTCCAAAACAAATGTCAGAGTTGTGATGCCAAATCTAAATGGCAGCCTGTCGTGGAGGCAGCGGAATTGAGGCTCTGACTTTGTTACATATTCTGTCTTGCAACGTGTAAATATTTTACCTAATCAAAAAGTAAATCAAAAAGGGAAAATGGAAACAGATGTTGTCATTGAACCTAACTGCCATCAAGTTGGTGGCTTGTTCCGAGAAGGTGACTTCCACAAGTGGCTTAGAAAGCCGGTGGTCTCCCTCCCCCGGGTTCAGCTAATCCCCCTGTGCGGTGCGTATGCAAAGAAATCACACCCCGCACCCGCTGGTTTATTATCAACAGTAATTTGATGTTGTCGCTTTGAAATCTTGTAGGAATCTTTTTGGAGAATGTGATTTAGTAACAGGGTCTTGTGCGAGGACCCAGGATTCTGAGAACGATAGGAAAGAGTTAGATATCAATATAAGTTCAGGGGTTTTTTTGCTTTTAAAAACAGCTACTTTGTGCTCTGTCCACTCAGAAGACCTAGAAGCAGTGACTGCCCCGTGGCCATGCGCCTGCTCCTACTCTCAGAAGTTTTCACTAAATATGATTCCATTGAAAGGAAGCTGCGCTCCCCGGGAGACAGCTGATCGGGGCGGGGTACGTAGTTTGCATCCTGGCAAGAATACGGGTTCCCTGGAATGGTTTCTGCCAGCTAAGATGAGGTACTTGCAAACAGAGTAACAACTGGCATTGAGCAGAGTGTATCAGCCTTATAGGAATTCCTGCCTTTAGAAGGAGGTGTCAGCAGAACGAGCGGCGCTCTGTTGCTAGGCGCCAGCTCATTATCCAGAAAGTTCCTAAATAAGGTGAAAAAGTCAAGCCTCTTGCCTTCCTGTTTCACTTGGATTCAAGGTAACCCAAGAACTGATGGTGGGAAGTTTCTCTTTATAGAAAACTTGATAAATAAAGGCAGGAGGGAAGAGGGAATCTCAAGACCACCCTTTGACGACCGTTGAGGGGCAGTTTCCCTCCTCCTGGAGGCGCACGTGGGGGGCATCCGTAACGGGGAGTCGCGAAGACAGAACCCAGACCCCCCCACTCGCCCCACTCTCTAAAAGCCACCGTGTCTTCTAGAGACACGCCTGGGACAGCCTCTCGGGGCGGCCGGTGCCTCCCTGGAGATGGGGTTTCCTGCCTAAGAGTCCCCCGAGCCAGCGAGCACCTCGAGCTCGCCTCTGCGGGGCGCGCGGGCTGAGGGAACAGCAGGGCCGGTGCCTCCTTAAACAGGGGCAGGGTCCTGCCGGAGCCCCCACTCCCCTGCTCGCCGCGGGGCTCCCCTTAGCTCCTCGGGTGAGCCCGCGGGAGGGGCGCCTGCGGGCTGCCTCCGAGACAGGCGCTGAAATCCTGCCGCTGTGCGTGTGCGTTGGCAAGTCATTTGCTCCTTGCTGTTTACTGAGCAGCTCACGCTGTCCGCGTGTCCAGTCATCGTTCTGCCGCTGGACATTCGTGCTGTCGCCAGTTTGGGGCCAAAGCTCGCCGGCCACCTCCCATGTCTTTCCGCGGACGCGTCTGTGAATCTCGAGTGAACCACAGGCAACGGGCCGAGCAAGCGCGCGCCGCCCGGGGAGTCCGCCTCTGAGCCCCTGCGCGGCCGCGCGAGGCCGGGGGGCTGGGGGCTCCGCCCCCGCAAGCACTTTCGTTTGCCGCTCCGGGCCTGGATTTTTGAAAATCCTGATGGACAAGGAGGGTCGCGGTCACTGGGGGCCGGTTCGCGTCTCTCACGCCGGCATTCGCGTCTTCCTAACGTCGACTTCAGGGTGGACAGTCCCGTTCGCTGTTGCCTGGACCCGTCTGCAGAGGGCTGGCCCCAAGTGGAGGAGCGGCTGCCCCAGAGGCTGGTCCCAAGTGGCTGAGCTCTCGGGGTGGTTCTCGCCCCTATGCCGACCCCCGGGCAGTCTCCCTGGTGGGGAATTTGGCTCCTGCAGCCCCAGGGCTGCGGCATGTCAGCAGTGAGCTGGACCCACCGCCTGGAACATCCTCTTCCCCCTGCACCCCTCCCCTCCTCCCCCTGCACCCCTCCCCTCCTCCCCTGCACCCCTCCCCTCCTCCCCCTGCACACTCACCCTCGCCTCTCCTCCCCTTCCCCCAGCTCCCGGGTTGGCGCCTGCTGTGTGAGGAGCACTCTGCTTGCCCAGTCCCAGCTCACCTGCGCCGGGTGGGAGGGCGTCTGGTGCGGACGGAGGCCCCGAGAGGGGTGTGCCCGCTGCAGGTGGGAACAGGCCTCAGCCTGGGCCTGCCTGGCTGAGTCAGTCCTGGGCCCTGGGCTCGTCCCCCTGCCCTCTGGGCAGCGGCTCTGGGGCCCCTCATCGCCAGCCCCTCACCAGCGCAGGTCCTGGCCCTAGGGGGCTCTGCGTGAGCCATGACCCCCTCTGCAGGTGGGGACTCGGAGCTGTGGGAGGCGAGGCCCCCCAGTCTGCCGTGGACTCGTGGCGGGCGCGCTCACAGCGGCCTCCGTCCAGCGCAGAGGGCTCAGCCCGGGGGTCCTGCCCCACCCGCCCCAGGACAGGGAGAGTGCCTGGGACACTGTGTCGCAGCCGGGGTGCGCTGCACCTAGTGGGGAGCGCTTCCTGAGTGCCGTGGGGCTTCGGACGCGCCCGGCGCTGACCGCCCGGCTGTCGGCTGCAGCTGCCTCGCCCCAGAACGAGGGGTGCCAGGAGAGTGAGTCCCCGTCCTCAGCACCTTGCCCTGAGCTTGGGGTCAGGACCCCTCCCCTGCTCTGCTCCCACGGGGCCTAGCTCCGGCGTCCCCCCGGCCGGCTGCGGCGGTGGCCTTACCCCGTGCGTGCCCGAGTGGGGCGGCGGGCAGGGCGGGGCGAGGCTGCTGGCGGGCGGCTTGCATGGGCGCAGGTACTGGGGTGGGGTCCTGCGAGGCTCAGCGGGAGTGTGCTGGCGGCCGGGGACAGATTGTGGGCGCGGAGAGGCCGGCACCTGGCCCCGAGCAGAGCGGGCAGAGCCTCCAGGGCGCTGCTCTTGGGCCCTGGCGGTGCCCCGGCCCCCGCCCCACCCCGCCCCCGCAGTGTCTATATTTAAGGGTGTTTACAGATAATGATGGTGTTCAGGCTGTGCAGACAGAGCGCCCTGACGACTGCCGTGCTGCGCCGGGGTGGAGGCTTTCTCGGGGAGCTAAGCTCGTCCCCGGGGCGCTGCGGGGGCTCCGGGCCAATCTCTGCCTCCCTGGGTGCCCGGGAGAGGGGCCGGAGCTTGCAGGGAAGGCAGCGCTTCCTGGGCAGGTGAGGCCTTGATTCCGGGCCTCTCTTGGACCACAAGGTGAGTGAGCTTCCCCGGGCTCCTGGAGGCGGGCGGGGGTCCTTGGGGCCTGGCTTTGCGGGTGTGAGCAGCACAGGCCCGCCAGAGGGGGCTCAGCACTTTTTAAAAGCCTGAAACAAGTGGCCGTAATTGGGGCGGGTGAGGGCTGGGTGCTGCCCCCAGGGGTCCTTCTCCCGGGCCTGGCAGGGCAGGCCGGTGAGCCCGCGGCCCACTGCAGCCCGGTCCAGGCCGAGGCCTTTGTTTCCATATGATGCTCCTTGGACCTTTTACTTTGGGCTAAAAATACTAATTCCACCTGGATGCCTTTCACCTCCAGCTTGCAAGATAATTTCCAGGAAATAATAGATTGTCAGCCGTGTGCATTTGATGGCACGGTGTCCTACTCAAAAGCCAGGCTTTGTGAAAATTCCAAGTAGGGGAGGTTTCCGACAGTGGAGGTTAAACCTTCATTTAGTGTCTGGAATGAATGTGGCTCCCTGGGAGTCCCTAGCCCCTAGAAACCTCCACTGCGGGACCCCAGCCTGCGGGTGGCGGGGGTGGGGTGGCCTCTGCTTTGATGTCATTTTGCATTTCGTGTCACTTGTGGAAGATTTGGTCCCCCCAGATGGTTTACAAGCGAGGCTGGGCCTCTGCAGTGAGTCAGAGGATGACGGAAGCTGATTCTGAGTGTCCATTTGGGTCGATCCTGAGAAGTTCTCAGAAGCCTGATTCGCTCCCCCGAGGGGCCTAAGTGGCAGTTTGGGGGGGCCCAGAGGGAAGTGGTGAGTCTGGAGCCCAAGGAGAGGGCCCAGCCTGCCTGAGGCGCTTTCCTTCTTCCTGGGGAGGGGAAGAGGTGCAGGAGGCAGCCCTTCGTGGGGGGTCCTTTTTAATATTTTTTTAATTTATGCATGCAAGAGCTGAGGTGCAGGCCAGAGGTGCGGGGGGTGAGAGGATTCACCAGAGACAGAGCGGGGAGCAGAACAGGCAGATCCACTGAAACCCACTGCTGAGGGGAGCAGCGGGGAGACAGGAGGGGTCTGCTGCGCCCTATGGGAAGCTCCCTGGCCAGGGATCGAACTCAGGTCACAGTGGCTGCAGATAGCTTCATAGTGCCGAGACTCAACCCACTGTACCACCAGGGAGGCCCTGAAATTTCTTTAAAAAAAAAAATTATGTATTTATGCATACAAGCTGGGGTGCAGGCCAAAGGTGCAGGTGGTAAGAGGGTTCACCAGAGACAGAGTCGGGAGCAGAACAGGCGGATCTACTGAAATCCACTGCTGAGGGGAGCAGCGGGGAGACAGGAGAGGTCTGCTGCGCCCTGTGGGAAGCTCCTTGGCCGGGGATCAAACTCGTGCTGCAGTGGCTGTGATAGCTTCATAGGCTGAGACTTAACCCCTGCGCCACCAGGGAGGCCCCGGTGGGGTGTCCTTGCAGGTTCTTCTGCCAGGGTGAATTTCAGAATGATTCAAATGTGTGAGCAGGGGGACTGCCCCCCAAGGCCCAGATGCCCCAGAAGCATGTGCTGCTCCTTAGAGATCTCACAGGTCCCAGCTTGACCAAGGAGGGCCTCCAGTCCAGTCTCTGACGTAGCCTGAAAGGAGCCCCAGGGGCCCTGGACCTGGTGTCTCAGAGACTTGTTTGTGGGTCTAACCCAGCACCTCCCAAGGAGCTGCCATCCCCGATGCGTTCTGGGTGAGATGGCCGCCACTTGAGGGTGCAGTGAGCTCTCTATTTCCCCCGTTTGTACAAGAAACCCCATGTTTGTCGTTCCTGTAGCCTGAGGTCCCTGCAATTGTGCGCAGGTGAGACCCACAGAGAGTGCCCCGTCCTCTCTTCAGGCGCTGGCCTTTGTTGTTTGTGGCCTTTTGGGGCTTTTTGGTGGCTCTTGCCTCAGAGCCTGAGCATGGCCCCAGAGCTACCTTGGGTGCCGCCTGCCGGGACCCCCAGCAGGAGCAAACTTTCCCCTGAAGACTGCTGCGATTTTGCTGCTGTTTAGCCCACGGCTTTGACCCAGCAAGCTGAACGCACAGCCCCAAGGAAATGCTCCGCTGCTTTGCCGTAAGTTCACGTCTTTGCCTGAGCCACAGGCACGGACGTCGGCGGCTTGTAGTTCTCTGTCTGCCCGGACCAGGTATAGAGATTTTGTCCTGTCGTTTGGGGCATTCACTCTCTGATGCAAGCAGCTGAGCCCCTTGGTGGTAGCATCAACCCGCAGCCTGAGACTTACCAGGTTTTAACACGTGGTTGTTACATAATGTGGTAGCTGGGTTCTGGGGTGACTGTGGGTGACGCGTACCCTTGGAGGAGTCTATATTTAAACTATCAATGTCATCCTCAGGAGCCACCTGGGGCTCCCCTCTGCCTGGAGGCCAGCTTTGCACCCCTGGAGTGTGTGTGAGGGTGCAGGGCAAGGGCAGAGCTGGCCCCTGTCCGGGCGCCTGGGGCCTGAGGGGCTGTGGGGGGCAGTTGCCTTGTGGCCCGGAGCCCCTCTGCGTGCAGCCTGGGGAGCTATTTTTAGGCCCCTTTCTTCCTGCGTCTTGACATAACCTGACATGTCACAGCTGAACCTTGTGCTTGCAGAGGTTGCCGCGCTCCGCAGTCTGTGTTTTGTGGGGCAGAAATAGGCTCTGCTGGGCATATGGCCTTGGCATGGCTCAGGCAGGAAGCCGAGACAGTCACAAAATGAACTTCAAAAGATGCGTGAGAATACAACCTTCCCTTCGGCGTCGGCGCGAGCTTCCGGCCAGGGGCAGGGCTCCGGGCTCAGCTGCGGCCCCGGGCAGCCCGGCCGGCTCGCGGAGTTTGAGGTGCCGCCCAGAGGGTCTGTCCACAGAAGCCGCAGGCCCCACCTGCAGCGAGAACGTGCATCTTGACGCGGCCCAGAGCTCCCGCTGCTCCCAGCATCAGGTGGCGGCGCAGTAAATACTTGGGGGGCGGGAGGTGCTCCGGCAGAGCGCCAATTTAAGGGACACCCAGAAGGGAAGAAGCAGGGTTCTGTTGGTGTGACCTGCCCACATGGCTGGAGACGACTTGATGTGGAGAGAAGCGAATGTGACCAGCTCTTCAGCAGCAAGAACTGGGTGCTGGTGCGGAGGGCCCTTGGTGCCCCCGCTCAGCGAGGGGCGTGCGTAGTAACGTTGATTTCAGGGGCGAGGACTGCGGCCTCCAAGGCGGCCGTGTCTCCGGCTGGGGTGGCAGCTCCTCTGTCACAGGGCTGGAGCAAGTCTCGGGCTCGAAGCCGCCCCCCTGCCCCCCGCCAGGAGCCGCGCTCACCCGGTCCCCCCCGAGTCCCCGCGGGGTGGCCAGGGAACCTCCCCTGCCCCTTCCCCCCAGCAGGCGGCCCAGGGCTCCGCCTCGGCCCCGCTGGTCCCTGTGCCGTTTCTCTGTCCTGTGGCCACCGATACCTCCTGCCCCGGCCCCCACGGGCCTCCTGCCCAGGGACACGGGCAGGGCCTGAGTGTGCCCACGGGCGGCCGTCGCCCAAGCCCAGGTGGCGGCTGCGGCCTGGTTTTGTGAGCGAGGTTCTGGCATCACCCGCACCCAGGCCTCCTCACAGGACGGCGTCCGGCAGGGCCCTGGCGTCGGCCTCTACAGAAAGGCCGCTCCCCTCCGCTCCGTGGGGTCGCTCCCGAGGCGCCGCTGGCACGCTCACACCGAGCCCGGAAGGGAGACCCGCTAAGGCCAGCGGCTGTGACCGGGCGGCCAGGCTGTTCCGGTGCGTTTTGGTCCCTCGGGCCCCCGAGGGCCTCGCGCCGTGCGCAGCAGGGGGCAGCTTCGGCCTGGGCCCGCGCCCGAGAGACCTCAGGTCGGCGCTGAGACCGCCCAGCCCAGCCCAGGCCCTGCGGAGCCGGGGCAGCACCTGCCCGGCCGCGGCCACGGGGGGCCCCGCGAGTGAGCCCTGGGGGAGCGCCGGGAGGGCGGCCACGGGGAGCCGCGCGTGGACGGCGACGCTGAGGCCTGAAGGGCGTCAGGTGGGCGTCGCCGAGAGGGCGGCGTCTGAGCGAAGACGCGACGGCGGTGAGGCCGGGAGCCCTGGGCCGTGGGAAAGGGCTTCGGGGAGGCCAAGCCCGGGGCGCCAACTCCGGGGCCCGGGCTGCGAGGAGCCAGGGCAGCGGGAGGCAGCCGGGGGCCGGCGTGGGGGCCCGGGTCGGCTTTTGCGTGTGTTGGAAGTCAGAGACTCCCACGTGGGGTTCAGGGGCGCCGGGGTGCTGGGGTGCAGGCAGCCCCGAGGCAGGAGCGGCAGACCACAGGCGACACGGCCCGGTTGGCTGCGTGAGGGCGGAGACCGTGGTCTGGGCGCAGTGGGGAGCGGGGTACAGGGGTGCCCTGACTCTCAGCTTTGGTCCTAAGACTTGGGGGCAGGGGGGAGCGGGGAGCCCCAGGTGGAGCAGGTGAGGGACCGAGAATCGGGTCTTGGCCACATTGAGTTTGGGGTGTTCATCAGGCATCGGGGAGACTGGCGACTGCTGGGGCGTCTGGAGGGGGCTACGGTTGAACCTGACCTTGCTTAGCGTGACCTCTCCCAGACCTAGTCCTCTGCCGGCCGCCTTTCCTGTGTTTTGCTGAGTGTTTTGTTTGCATCCGTGTGTGTGTGTTTGTTTTGTTTTTGCCCAACCTCAGTTTGAAAGGAAATGCTCTGCTGTGACTTAGAGCAGGAGACCGGTGTCGCTTGCCTTTGAAATCACACGGTCGTAAAGCCAGGCCGTGCGTGTGAAACGTCCAGAGCGGTCACGGCCCCTCGCCAGGGCTCTGGACCAGCCCCCCTTCCTGAAACACCCATCCCCAGGCCGGGGCGGGGTGGCGCGGCACAGGCCCAGCCGGCTGCCCCCAATGTCCCCTGAAGGCCAGAGGGGTGGAAGCTCCGACTTCCTGCCACTCCGGCCGGGTCTGGTCCGCCTAAGATCACCTCGGCGCCTCCTGGCTGCGCTGGGGGCATCGCAGAGCCGGGTGACCGACAGGGGCTGGGGCGCAGCCCGGCGCCCAGCTGGAGGTTGGGGGCGTCGCGGAGCCAGGTGGCCGATGGGGGCTGGGGCGCAGCCCGGCGCCCTGCTGGAGGTTGGGGGCGTCGCGGGGCCAGTGGCCGACGGGGGCTGGGGCGCAGCCCGGCGCCCTGCTGGAGGTTGGGCTCCCATCCCGAGCCGGTGTTTTCTGAAGGACTTCGGCAGACCGGGACTCGCCAGGACACCGAGCGGGACCGTGGCTGTGTGTTCCAGAGCAGACTTGGGTGAGGACCTTGGGGAAGGGGGCACTGTCCCAGGGGGCCGCTGGGCACCTGCGGGTGCAGCCTCAGCCCCGGAAGGTGCACACGTCCTCCCGGAGCAGTCTCCCTGGCTTGGTGTATTGAGATTAAATGAGCTGCTTCCTGCCCCGCACCCTCCGCTGGGTGTCGCTTTTCCTGCTCATTTGTGGGGTCTCTCCTGGCGTCCCCGGTGACCCTCAAAGACCGGCGAGCTGCAGTTGGCCATTTTTGCTCTGGATGGAAGCATCTGGGAGTTGGGTGCGGGGCGCCCGCAGACCTTGCTTGGGCGTGCAGGTCCAGAGGGCCCCGCACAGTCTGGCCCCCAGGGAGGCCTGGGACAGGTGCAGACGGCCGATTCTGTGGGACGGGAGCTCCCCGCGGGCCGACGGCAGGAGCCGGCTGTCGGGGAGGCTGTCAGGGGCCTGGCTTCCCTGGGCGCAGGAAGGCACTGGGGGCCCGAGGCCCTTCCTGCCACGCGTGTGCGGGGTTTCGCAGCTGCTCCCTCTCTGGCAGCAGCCCGTGCCTGCAACCGCAAGAGAAGACCCTTGTCCGTGTCCCCCTGCAGCCCTTCCAGGCTTTGGGGCACTGTACACGCGGAGGAGGGGGCGAGAGGGTGGAAGGGTCCCCGTGGAGGGCAAACCCCTGCAGAGCCGGCATGGCACCCGGGCGCACCCCGCGTGGCCGTGGCCATCGTAATAGACTTTCGGGGAGACTCGGGGAAGAGCCGGCGAGCTCGCGAGGGGAGGGCGGGGCGCGAGTCAGGCTGGCCGGGGAGGAGACGCGCCTTGTTCTTGGTTTTACTGCAAGTGAAATTTTTCAAAGCAGAAGGCGGCCCCGTCCGAGCAGGACAGCCCCAGGCGGCAGGCGATGCGGGGTCGTCTCCCCGCCCTCTGTGGGCCCGGACCTGCCACGGGACTCCCAACCTACTGGAACTGGAACTTTCTGGAACTGCAGAGAAACGGTGTAGCCTCCACCCTTAGGCCAGCACCGGCGGCCGGCCCCCGGACGGCGTCATTCCCGGCTGTCCGGCCACGCTCGGGCCCCCGGGCCGCCTCGCACGCCCGACTGCCTGTGACTCACGAGTGCGGGACAGATGACTGCAGGAGCTCTGTGGTCTCCCCATGTGGCCAGAAGTGTCCAGCCGTCTCCGCCCGGCTCCGGCCTTCCCCGAACGCCAGGGCCCAGCGAGGGCAGCGACCTGGAATCTCGTCTCTGCGTTTCCGCTGCGTTTCCTCTGTGGCCACTGCGCGTTTCTGCAGAGAGATTCAGACTCCTTAGCGCGAGGTGTCAAGTCTGTCATCGATCCATTTCTGAGGAAACCCGGAGTGAGTTCATCCAAAGCGGCTGCCGGCCTGCGGCTGTGCGGTGCCCGTGGCGGGCGGAGGAGTGGGTGTCGGGGAAGGAGGGGGGTTCGGGGTCGCTCAGGCTGCGGCTCCCCCCGTCGCTGAAGGAGCAGCTTCAAGGGTTTTCTCCTCACCCCAAACCTCGGCTCCCCGAGAAGGCCGAGAGGCAAAGATGGACAAGAGAGCCCGGGCTGCTTTACTTTGGGGGCTCTGAGAATGGCAGAAGGTGTTTCTGGGGCTACCCGGGGGCCGGCGCCCGCGGCAGTGTGGTCCAGCCTTGCGCAGCGCGGCCGGGCTGCCCTTCTGGCTGAGGCTGCCGCTCCTGCCTCTCCCGCCGCTTGTTTTCGCTCCGGCTTTTGTTCGGTTCTGTCTGTTTGAAAGACTCCGTAGGCACTCGCGCAAGCTCCTTCCCTCCTCCCGGGACGCGGTGGGGCGGGGACGAGCGATGCCCAGTGGGTGAATGATGACGCCATTCCCTCCTCAGACTGTGAAGTTGGGGCCGCTCCGTGCTGGAGAGACCTGGCAGTGGGGTGGCCGGGCGTGCGGAGCGGGGGCCCAGCCCTGTCCTGGCAGCCGCTGGCGGGCTGAGCTCGCCGCCCGGTGGTGCAGCCCCAGGCCCTGCTTGGGACACGGCGTGGGTTTCGTCAGGGCCACATTCGCATTCGGTGTGGGCTGCGCGCCTGGCTTCATTCTCTCCATATATGCCCGCGCCATCCAGGGGGTGTTTTTAAAGTGCGTCTCGGGAGCCAGCTTTGCCGCAGGGTGCGAGCTTCTCTTGCTGCCGGGGAATCTGCCTCGTGGGATTGCAAGGGCGGAGGGCCAAGGCACGGGCTCGTGGGGGCGCCCCTCCTGCAGCCCTCGGCGCCTGAGCTGGCCCCCGAGCAGGCTGGGCCCCCCGGCGGTGGCCTTACAGCGGCTACAGTGCTGGGGCCGAGGGCTGCGGGGGGCCGGGGCGGGGCTGCCTCCGGTGAAGGGAGCTGGTTTGTCCCTGGGCAGACTGGGGCCGAGAGAGCAGGGGTTGGCAAGGCCTGTGGTTTCCCCACTTCCTGAAGATGTCTCAGGCTTCTGTGGGGCACCCCGTTACCTGCTCAGAATCGAGGGGCGCACCTTGCTGTCTGGCTATGCCCCCATCCTGGGTCCTCTCAGCGGCTGTCTGGGTACTAGGAGGCTGAGTGTTGTCTGGACCAGACTCGGGGCAACATCGGTGAAGACCCCTCCCTTGACACCAGGAGAAACGGAGGCTCAGAAAGGGACCCCAAAGCTGCAGTCCCTCATCCTCTTGTTGCGCCCCAGGGGATGACACTGTTTTCTACTTGACTGCTGAGGCCGGAGATCTGGGGGTCGGCCGGCCCCTACCATCTCCCGCCCCTGAGTCCCTGCAGTGCTTGTGGCCTGCACCCCAGCACCCCACAGCCGAGTGCTCCCACCCCCTCGCACCCCTCGCCCCCTCCTCTGGGAAGGCGCAGCTCAGCCCGCACCCCGCTCCCCGTTTCCCCTGGGTGGGAGGAGCAGCCAGTCTAAGCCCCAAGTCCCATCTGGACAGAGCCCCAGCTCCACCCCACCCCGCCCTCCTGCTTAAAACTCCTCAGGGGCTTCCCGGGACTTGTGAGATTAAAAAGGCCCGAACGCCTGCCCTGCCCGTTGGGCCTGCCCGCGCTGGCCCCTCCCGATGGCCCGCGAGGGCCGAGCCCTCCGGCCTCAGGGCCGTGGCCGGTGCTGTCCCCTCGCGGAGTCCGGAGTTGGCCCTCCGCCTGCAGCTGCGCACGTGGCCTCTGTCTGCCGGGGCCTGCTCCCCTCCTTCCTGCACCCGCGCGCCTCCGGGACCCCAGAGCCAGGCCCTGGCCCGCTGCTGCTCTCTCCCGCCTGCCGCCCTGTCAGCCCCAGGAGAGCCACTCCCTGCTCGGGGCCCGCGAGCTCGGCCTGGCGCCTCCAGGCACAGCGGGCGCTTGAGGAGGGAGACACCCAGGCGCCGGTGCGGCCACGGCCCCAGGTGCGCGGGCGTCCTCTTGTCCTCACCTCGCCGCAGGCCCCTCTCGGGCGCTGAAGCGGCTCCTGCAGAGCTTCGGACCCAAGGCCCCAGAACCGGCGCCGTCTCCAGCTCACCCTCCCTGGGGCGCCTCTTTTGTGTGTCCTCCGGGTCTCTGGGCTGCTACTCACTTGCTGCTGACTGCTCACCACTGCCGGCACCTGCTGGCACCCCGCGGTCGTGGTGCTGGGGTCCAGCACGGCGGCCGCAGGCGACACTTGTGAGCTGGCCGGCAGCGCGGTGGGAGGCCCCAGCACAGGGGTGTTGGCGGCATCTAGTAGGGGGCTGGGTGAGCTTTTAGGGGGTTCGGAGCATGGACTGGATGCCTTAAAGGAACCAAGGAGGGGAGGGCCAGCTCTGGGACTCTTCCAGAACGGAGGCTTCCCTGCTGTCTGGGTCATGGCCAGGGCTGGGCAGACAGAGCGGGCGGGCGTCTGGGCCAGCCCGCGAGGGGCATTTGTCCCCGAGGCCAGTTCCAGGCAGCCCACTGGGCCCTGCGGGGCCCTGTCTCTCCCCCTGGCCCCCTCCCATTGCCGGGTCTTCTGTCCTGCCTCTGCGGCCCTCTGGAGCCCGGGCGCGCCTCTGGGGTGAGGCCTCCTGTCCACTCCTCTGGGCTCAGAAAACTTCACCTCTGTGCAGGGGCTGGTCAAGACTGGCTCTCTCTGTGGCCCCTGGGCTCCGTGGCGTGGACAGAAAGGCCAGAGCCGCTTTCGCTCTTCACGTCCAAAGCTTCGCTAAACTGGGACGGTGCTGGTGTGACGCGGAGGCCAGCGCCCTCCTGCCGCTGCCACCGCCAGTGCCACCGTTCCCCGCCTTCCGCTGCCTCATAAAGACTCTCAGTTCCCGTGGGATCGGAGGTCTAGGCTTGGCCTTTTATTTTGTCCCACTGAAATCTATTTTTGCAGCAAAACCACATCATTTTAATTATTATGACTATATTCAGTGTTTATTTTATTCATTTTCATTTTTTTGTTTTTATTTTTTTTCTAAAGATTTATTTATTTATGCATACCAGCTGGGGTACAGGCCAGAGGCGTGGGGCGGCAAGAGGGCTCACCAGAGACAGCGTGGGGAGCAGAACAGGCAGATCGACAGAAACATAATGCTGAGGGGAGCAGCGGGCGAGGCAGGAGAGGTCTGCCGCACATGTGGGAAGCTCCCCGGCCGGGGGTCGAACTCGCGTTGCCACTGCCGACAGCTCCACAGCGCAGCGCTTAACTGCTGCGCCACCAGGGAGGCCCTCATTTTTATATTTTTAAAGATTTATTATGTATACAAGAACCGAGGTGTAGGCTAGAGGTGGGGGGGGGGCGATGTCTCACCAGAGACAGAGTGGGGAGAAGAACAGGCGGATCCACTGAAACCCACTGCTGAGGGGAGCAGCGGGGAGACAGGAGAGGTCTGCCGCGCCCTGTGGGAAGCTCCCTGGCCGGGGATCGAACTCGTGCTGCCGTGGCTGCTGAAAGCTTCATAGTGTGGAGACTGAACCCCTGCGCCCCCAGGGAGGCCCTATATTCAATGTTTTAATAACAGAAACCTGTTCTCATTATTCCCTGATTCCTGTTTCTGTCTTTTCCTGGTTCTTATTTTACCATTTGTAGTCTAGCTTTATCTACCGTGTCTGGCAAACCTCTGATAACCTTAGCAGGACTATGGTCACACGGGATTCGAGGGTGCAAACCTGCTCGGACTCCCAGAGAGCTTCTGTTCATTTTCCAGAGCATGGAGCGTTTTGATCAAAGAGCTTCTGTGAGTGTGGGGTGGTGAAAACCCCACATCCCTGCCTCACACCCTAAGCTAGAACCGCAACTCTCAGCCCATCTCTCCCCCAACCTAGTGTGTCCCTGTGGTCCGCAGTGGATCCTTTGAGGCTGAGGGCCTCATTCTGCAGTCTTGTTAGAGGCCAGGCCAGGCGCCAAGGCCCTGAACCGGCTGCGGATTTTGCTCTTAGTGCTCTAAGCAGAGATACAGTGTCGCCAACACCACTGCTTTGTTCAGTGCGGAAGGAAGTTCTTTCACAGAGGCCGCTTTGAACTCGCGGGCAGAGCCTCACAAGTACGCAGGGCACGGCTCTTGGCGAGGGAGCGGGTGCTGTGAATTCCAGCCCACACAAAGGCCGTGCAAACATGTAGCCGCGGAGCCCTGGGCTGGAATCTCAATCCAGGACTGGGTGAGAGCCAGAGGGTCACGCACAGCTCGCTCCGGAGGAGCCCTTGTTTGCGCCGGCTCTGGATTCGCATCCACTTATAAATAGCTTCTGGCCAGTTGCCTGGGGACGATTTGGCCTGTCCCTGCCAGAGGCCTGGACCGGAGGCTCCGTGGCGAGGGTCGCAGTCCTGGGACCTCAGGAGGAAGGTGGACAGTGATGGATGTTGCAGCTGGTGGGTTCAGACCACACCCCTCTGCTCTCTCCACAGATTAACCCCAACATCTCTAAACAGCTGTTTGGAGGTGCAGTTTTTACCCCATCTTACAGGTGGGGAAGGTGCCCCCTCGTGGGGTGGCAGAGCCCGCACAAGGGCCCATCTCCCTGATCTTCTCTTTTTTACAGAAATCTTTGAAAATACTTCTTTGGCTTGGAGTTGACTTGAGCGTACGGGATCTCCTTTGAGGACTGCTGCTTCATTCCGGGACAAATTCTTAGGTTCCTCGGTGCCGGGCGGGGCTATTGGGTTTGCTCTTTGTTGGCGCGAGCTTGGGACTCTCGCACCTCTCCCATCGGGAGTGACAAGCAGCGCTGGCATCGGTGCTTGGGGGACGCGCCAGCTCCCGTCAGTAACCTCACCAGTCCTGAGGTTTGGGGTGGTGAGAGCGTGGAGACCTTAGACATGGATCACTTATTAGCTGTGTGTGTTGCCGTTTAGGCTGGGCTCAGCTGGCGGTTCTTCTGGCCGTGGTTGGGCTTGTTCATGCGTCCAGTGGAGCACACAGTTGACTGGCTGGGTGTCTGTCTTGCCTGTCTGAGGTCTTGGCTGGGGTAACCGGAGCGACCCCGTGTGTCTTCATGCTGCGCTTGGAGGCCCAGCAGGAGCCTCCAGTCCTGGGATGCAGAGTCCCAGGAGACAGGGATGCGCACACAGCCTCTCAGGCCCTGGGCTCCCAAAGGGCTCACGCCCCTTCCGCCGAGAACGACACAGCCTGAGTCCAAGGCCGACGTGGGCTCCAGGGGGCAGAGCGGAAGGGTGGCATAGAGGCCTGGCCGGCAGAGGTGGAGATACCTGCCCCCTTCTGCCCCCACCAGCTAACCACACAGGGCGGGTTGTTGGTGATGTTGCTTCACGGCGGCCACGTCTTGTCTCTAGGTTCTGCAGAGACACAGATCCTCTCCGCTCTGGGGGTAGGGTGGCTTTGCTCCGTGTGAGGAGGACAGGAGCCATGGAGACAAGTAGCTCCTCTGGCCCGCGGCCACGGAGGGGAGAGAGTCCCGGCTTCCCTCTGCCTGTCACAGACTCATGCCGGAAGCCCTGCCCAGACTGAAGGCGCCATGAAAACAGCCCCCCCACCGCTTCTGGGTCCTTAGCACCAGCAGGCGCTGCAAACACGGCAGTGGAAGGCAGGAAGAAGGTGCTAGCGTCGAATAGGGAAGCTGTTAGCGTCAAACAGGCTCCGGGCATGAGGAAAGGAGGGGACGAGGGGAGAGGCTGCGGCAGCGTGTGGACAGAGGGCAGCTGAGAGGGAATTTGCGTTCTCTCTCACGGTCAGGCGGTTTGACTGGGGGTAAGGACTTTGGCCTCCCTGAGGCTCTTGGTCTCTGCACCACGCGCGCCCGCAGCCTCCTGGGAAACAGCACAGCCTGGGCTTAGCGTAGCGCTCGTGGCGGGGGTGGGTCTAGGTGCTCGTGACGGAGACGGACACTTGGGAAGACAGAGGGGAGGAGACGCCGTGACCCCAGGAGGTGGGGCAGGGCTCGGGGTGCCCCTCGAAGGGAGAGGGAGCCAGAGCTGCTCCGGGTGGGGGCAGGGTCCTCTGCAGGTCCTTACCAGTGGGGTTCCAGGTAGCACAGGCGCAGCCCCTACCATCCAGAACCCCTGCACCCCCACTTGCTTATTGCCCACAGCACCCCTGAAGAATGGAGACAGCAAGATACAGCAGCGTGCCCCTCATCCCATGAGCCAGAGGCGGCGCAGCCGAGCCTGGTGGACGCCGTTTCTGTCCTGCTCCCGTGTGCGCGTCTGCAGACGCGGGCTCCGGAGGGGGCGATCCCGTCCTGGGCGCCCCCACGGGCATCTCCCCCACGCACGGCGGGGTCAGGCGTTCTTCATTTGGTCTCTTGAACTCCATTTCTCTCTAGAAAAGGGCACATAGTTTCTGCGTCTCAGAGGTGCTCTGATGAGGGCTTACACGAGGGATGCACGGAGCCTCTCTGTAACCATCAACGAGTCTCTTATGGGAAGAGAGACAGCGCGGGCCGCCTGCAGGGTCACATGTGGGGGAATCGCCTCGTGCCGCGGTGCCCGCGCAGCGTCACTGCAGGGCGGGCCGAGCGGAGCCAGTCTCCGAAGTGCTGCGGAGCAGAGTGGCCGCCGATTACTCCACGCGTGGCCCAGCAACGCGGTCCCAAAGATCCAAACTCCGCCTCAGTTGGCGCCACACTGTGGGCCGCGCGCTCCTTGCTGGCGTCTCTGCAGAGCAGCCGCCATGGGGGGGAGGTGCAGGACCCCACTGGCTTATGCGCAGCGACCCCAGAGGCTGCGACCTGCCGATTCCTCCTCTGTGGGTGAGCGTGGGGTGGAGGGGGCCCTTTTGCGGGGGGTGTTTTGGCCGCCTCTCCTCATTGGAGTCTCCGCACACCTAAGCGGAGTTTGGCCCTCGGCGCTGGCCGGTATCTGGGCAGCCTGTCCGAGAAGGCCCAGGAACAACCCGGGGACACCAAGGGGCGCCGTCCCTGCGGCACGCGCTCTGCCAGGCTCCCCGAATGCTGCGTGGAGACGGTGCCCGGGGGGGCTGCCAGCCTTGGCTCCGGGGGCAACGGGCCTCAGAACGGCCCCCAGGGCACCGGTCAGCTTCTGGGGGCCTCAAAGGGTGGTAAGTTCCTCCACTGCCTCGTTCTTACGCTCCTGATTTTGGGGCGTTGGCCGTGTTAAGCCTTCCCGGGCTTGGTCTCCGGCTTCCCAGGCGGGCGGTGCTCGGCCCACAGCAGTCACGCAGAAAGAAGCCCCGGGGCTGGACGGAGGCCATGGCGCTGGGGTGCTGGTCAGTCACCGTGTGTCCCCCCCAGGCCCGGCAAGCTTCCTCCTGCCCCACTCAGTACTCGGGAGGTGGGGTGAGTCACCCCAGGCCCACGCAAGGGGCCATACCCCTCCTCTGGACGCCGACGAAGGATGCAGGCCCCACGGGCAGCCCCGTTCTCCCGGGGTGTGGTCTCGTTGCGCCACTGGCCGCCCCTGGGTGCTGGACCCGCGTGTGCACTATCCACCCGGCAGCTCTGCGGAGCGGGGCAGGGCGCCCCCCAGATGGTGGGCGAGGGGTCTTCAGAAGCCGGGAGACCCGGCCCTGGGCCCGCTGCCCATTTCCAGGTCAGAGGCCTGCCTCAGCCTCGGAGGAGGCCATTGGTGACCCACGAGTGTGGTGTTCGAGGAGGCCACAGGCTCAAAGCAGTGGGGAGGTCAGAGGGGTAGAGGAAGAAAAAGAAAGGGCTCTTGTCAGCCCAGGAGCTTGACAAAGGGCTTTAAAGACGGACAACGTCAAGAGCTGGCGGAAATGCGGGGAGCAGCCCCCCTGCATTTCTGCTATAACTTGGTACAGGCGTTCGGAGAGCCGGTTTGGCACTCTCAGGCAGAGCTGGCAGCATGGAGACTCCCCGAGTCTGTCTCTGGGGAAGCAGAAGTGGACCAGGAGGCCCGTGCAGGGGTGGGGCTCTGTGTGATTAAGGACAGCTGGGAGTGACCGCCAGCTTGGCCGCCAGCAAGGGCCATGCAGGCCGGATGTGGTCTGAAGTGCTATGGACACCCAGCTCCGCGGCCCGCTTGTCTGTGACGCGAGAAAGCAGCGGACAGTGCACGGGGACAGCCCGTCTGTGCTCTGGACCCCAGCTCAGCAGTGTCGTCCCTTCTCTGCGCGGGGAGCGGTGGTGGGAAAAGGGAGAGAGTCAAAGGGAGAGAGGGTGTGCGTGAACAGGTGTGTAAGCGAGTGTGTGCTCACTCTGTAATACTGGGCTGGAAAGACACGCCCAGCGCATGGTGTGAGTGCGTGCGTGTGTGTGTGTGTGTGACACGTTGTTCCTCCTGCTGTAAAGCGTGTGTGTTATTCAGAGAAATCAGACAAAAGAATTTAAAAAGAAGAGATTTCCTTGGGGTGGAGATTAGAGCGGAGGGGCGGGCTGGACAGCTGAGGCCTCGAGCTCAAGGTCGGCCTTGGCATTTGCGAGGTGATTCTCTTTTCTCGTGGAGAAAGCTTTCAGTCGGCTTGGAACTGTCCGTGGTGCTGCTTCCTTATACTTTTCCTCTCCGCTGAGGCCGCTCATCGCCCTGGCTCCTCCAGGGCCCCAGGTGTGGACAGCGGTTCAGAGACATGTCCTTGCCCAGCTGTTCCCCTCATCGCCCAAATCCCAAGGCCAAAGTCAGTCAAAGGCCATTTCAGAGCCGTAGAGACACCGACAGTTCTAGCGTGTTAGGCGGAGAGGGACGTCCCTTATTCGCTACTGGCCGAGAGCACCCCGCAGCCGGGCCGGGAGCAGGAGGGAGGGCTGTGGGCTCCTGTCTGCAGGCCGTGGGGCTGGGCGTGTGTTCTGCAAGGACATCAGCGCTTCCACATGCTTTAAATCTTGGGGTGGGACCCCCATGGGACCCCCCAGATTCTGGGCCAAGAGCTACAGGAAAGGGGCTCGAAGTGCTGACCCCCGTTCCCAGGCGTTCCTCCTCGTGCCACGTGAGAAGGCGCTGGCTTCACCCACAGGCTCCCCCCGTTACGCTTCGTTTCTAATCCGGAGGGGCTGGATGCTGCGTTTGGGATGGCAAAGGGTTTTCTTCTTCCCTCCTTCCTTCTTGCATTTATTTATAAACATATTTGAACACACGATGCCGCCACAGGGTAACACAGCCCGCCCCCATGAAAAGGAACACCGATAGACACCGTTGTTATCGCCGTCGCTTGCATTGGATGGAGAAGTCTCCCACCTACCCCTGTTCTCTGCTGTCCACTCCTGCTCCCGAGGCCACCTCTGCGGGGTCTCTGGGGCTCCCCAAAGCCAGAGCTCAGCCATGGGTGCGTGTCTTTACCGCTGTGGTTCTCTCGTGTGCTGCTGGCGCCTTTTTACTGCTCCTTGTAGATCATTTCATACCAGGACGTCAACGGCCTCAGTATTTCAAGGGCTCCCTTCTGTTCTAAGGGGCTCGTGTACCCACATGTCCCTTCCTGGTGCCTTGTTGTGGAGCCAAACATCTGTCAGTAAAATCAGCCCCTGAGCGTGCGCGCCCTGCCCGGTGCCTGTGTAATGTGAGTTCTGCCGCTGCCGCCGCGGCTGCACACGCCGTGTGTGTTTGAGTGTGGTCTGCGGAGACCCTAGCAGTTTGCCGTCGCACGGAGAGCGGTCGGGAGCAGCACCACACTGATACCCGGGAGCCGTGGAGCAGGCTGCATGATGCAGGGAGCTGCTCAGGGAGCGAGATCCTGGCCTTTTTATTTTCAGAGTCATCACCCATCAGCGACAGAGGTCAGGAGGACGAGGAGAAAAACATGGGCAAGACTAAAGAATGTGTCCTTGTCACTAGGGGCTTCTGGGGACACGAGTCTGCTGACCGGATGATTCTCCTGTTTGGCCACCAAATGCTGTCATTGAGATTATACCCCAGACCCTCCGGTACGGTTCTAACCTTATCAACAAGGCTTCCCTCTGAGCAGCTTCTGGGGTCCCTTGTCACGCACCAGGCCTCGGCGCCCCAGGAGCTCCCGGTCATACCTCGTGATGCATAAGTCAGGAGCACGCTTTATGCACCCGTCGTCAGCCCCCCAGCTTTCCCGGTCACCCCTCAAGGTGCATAACCGTCCCAGAGCGATCTAGTTTCTGTTTCTGGTTCATATGAAAGGCGCCTTGTGAGGTTTTGCGATCACTAATTAATTGGGCAGCTCTGACCTTGTATGGGATGCAGAACTGTGGATAACAATTGGTGGTCAAACAGGCTGCTTAAGTTTAGCAGACCCACATGACCCAGCCAGGTTCTTGAAAATTCTCAAAGATGTGTCAACGAGACTAGGGCTTGGAAATAGAAGTCATTTTGACCGAAATTCAAGTCATATTTACAGCTGAAATGCTGTAATGCTTCTTCTTTGCTGCAAACTCAAGCACTGGGACCCCAGAGGGAGATGGGGGGGCTATGTGTGAAGAGACGGGAGGGTGCAGGGCGCGGGGCGGCCATCTCTCCGGCTTCGGAGGCGCCCGGCACACGTGTTTCCGTATGTCTCAGAACACACGTTCCCAAGCCCGGTGGGGAACAGGGCCACCGCCTGACCCACACGGTCGAGCCCAAACAGCAGCTGTGTGAGTGTTTGTCTTCCTGCTGGAGTTGAGGCAGAGCCCTCGGGTGCCGAGCGCCGGTGGGAGCCTCGCACCCTGTCCACTTAGGGTGCCCCTGCTGGCCAGGGGGCAGAGACAGTATTTCTGTCTTACAGATAAGAAAACAGCGCTCTCTCTGGGCCTCCCTGGGGCGCAGGGGTTAGGGCTCAGCACTGTGGAGCTGTCCCCAGCCGCTGCGGCGCGAGTTCGATTCCCAGCCAGGGAGCTTCCCACAGGGCGCAGCAGACCCCTCCTGTCTCCCCGCTGCTCCCCTCAGCAGTGGATTTCAGTGGATCCATCTGTTCTGCTCCCCACTCCGTCTCTGGGGAGTCCTCTCACCCCCGCTCCTCTGGCCTGCACCCCAGTTACGGTATGCATAAATAAATACATCTTAAAAAGAAAACAGGGCTCTGAGAGCTAAGAGGCAGTGGAACCAGGGCGCTGAGGCGTCTAGCCGGCCTCACGGGCCCCACGGGGGCCCCCTCTGCACCTGCACGTGGGGCTCAGGGCCAGCCTTCCCTGCCGCCGCCCACACGCCCGTCCGCCTCTCTGGGCAGAGTCCCTCGTAGCCGTAGGCCCCGCAGGCTGGGAGATACCAGGGCGGACACCTGGATCACAGGGACCTGAGAACAGCAGCTCTTCTTTCACGTAGATGGCGCGTTTTTAGAGCAGTTTTAGAGGACGGAAAATCACATGGGAAGCTGAGCCCCCAGGCAACCCCCCCCCCCCGTTTCCGCTGTAATCCGTCTGCGTTAGCCCAACACTTTGTCACAGCTGCCGCCTCGCCGTGGGGAAGGCCTTGGCAAGGGGAGGCCGCCGCCTGCTGAGGGCGCACGCTCGGCCGGGCCGTGCTGAGGGTTTGGACGAGCTCGAGTGTCGCGTGCTCGCCGCGCAGTGGCTGCCGACGCCCCTGTCCTGCCTCCCCTCAGCCCTCTCTCCGGCCCCAGCCGCCTTACCCGTGTGCCATCCCTGAAGCTGGTCTTCCCGGGACATCAGAGCCGGCGTCGTGGGAGGCAGTTTCCCAAGCCGGACTCGAGCCACAGACCTCACCTCTCCTCAGTGAGCGCCGCGTACCCGGAGCGCCTTTCGCCGGCTCGATCGTGGTTCCCTTTACCACCAAGTGATGCTCCCTGGGTGGACGGCTCCTCCCCTCTACCTGCCAGTGGGCAGCTCGGCTGCTCCAGTCTCGGCCACGCGGCCTTTTTTGAGTGTGTTTTCAAAATGCTTAGATTTTGCACGTGAACCTCACTCCTCTTAGTGTTACAGGGCAGGGAGAGGGGCATGACCAGAACCCCCAAACCTGCCAGTTCTAAATAGGTTCTGCCATCCGCCCCATCAGGACAAAACATAGAAGACCTTAAGTGGAAAAGGAACTTTAATACAATTAGTGTGATAATACAGAAAAGACAAAGAATATAGTTTCTAAACGAAGCACCCAACGTTACCCATCACCTCGTGGGCAAAATTCCACCCAAATGGGATTGGCCTGAGGCGAGTTTAAAACACCTCTCGGCAGGGACCCATAGAAAAGGGTCAGAAACAGCCAGACAATTCTGGGAGTTAAAGAGCAAAATCAAAACCGAGATCGACGCTGCCGCTGTCCCCTCCCCGCGGGTCCCCCCGCGTCTGTCTCAGTCAGTCCTGGCCGGTGCTGCTTCCTTGCGTCTCGCAGCCCCTCGTGCCTCTTCGGGCTCCATCCTGCTCCCTCCTTCCTCTCTCTCCTCTCTGTCTTATCTCCCCTGCTCAGCTCCACCCTCCTTGGGGTGGGGCAGGAAACCTGGAACACTCCCCTTTGCTGAGAACCCCCCTCTTACATTAGGGCGTTCCCATGGGGACCCCACGGCCCGAGACTCAGGTGTCTGCTGCAGCACCCCAGCCTGCTGGCTTCGTCTCCCCCCCACCTGCCTTCCCCTGTCCTCACCTGCCCTTCCGGCCCCGGGAGACCCCTGCCTGTCTCGCTTCTGCTGCTGAGTTTGCTCCCTCCCCGCAGAGCGAGGCGCACCTGCTCAGCCCCGCAGCGTAGCCGTGCAGCGGGCGGGGCCCCCTGGTCAGTCTGGACATCCGCACCTTCATCTCACGAAACCCGGCCGGGAAAGCCGGACTGAGCGTCAAGTGTCGCCTTGGGGCAGCTGTGGGGGGCCGGGTTTCCTGCATCTTCGCTGGACATGCGTCCACATGCCGCCCCCTGGAGACTGCTCAGTCACTCTAACACGCGTGTCCACAGCACCCGCTGCGAAGAGACCGCTTGTGACTGTCCCCGGTCCTCCTGCTCCGGTCCGTCTGGCGCTGGAAGGGGTCCGCGTTGGCTCTGCCGCCCTCGGCCCCTCGGGACAGGACCGTGCGCTCGGTCGCCCCGAGCAGGCCCGGCTCAGCAGCGTCACTCGCTTTCTTGGCAGGACATCTGCGGGCAGTGGCCTCTTCCTGTGCGGTGAGTTATCTGCAGTTGGGGACACTTTGAGGGTATTTTTGTGGAGACAGTTACTCATTGGGGATCACTTGTTCCTGAGTCATGCATTTATTTTAAGTCTCAGGCTTTTGAAAGGTCATTTCGATTTTTCAAATGGAGTGGGCGGATCATTGTCTCATCTTTCTCCTCGCCCATTCTTGCTTTTAACAAAGGGGATTCTGCAGGGCAGGAGGTTTAGCTGGCAGCAGGGGAGCCAGGAGGAACGTAGCTTTACACACCCAGGTGGGCCCTGAGGCTTAGGTGGGGGAAGGGCTGTGTCCTGTGTAGGAAGGGCTGAGATTTTTAACCCATCTCCTTTCCAACTTTGAAAATCAGGTACTGTATGATAGAAACAATTTCTTAGTGTAAGAAAGAAAATAATTACCAAGTTCCTCTGAATATCATTACATGTTGATACATTTTGTATGTGTGTGTGTGTGTCTGTGTGTGTGTGTCTGTGTGTGTGTGTGTGTGTGTGATCTCATTAGACAGTAAACTCCACCCAGGGAGACGCCTTTTATGGCTTGTTCATTCTCTCTAGGGTCTGCCCTGAGAAGATGCTCAACTTACTGAATGAATGAAACTTAATTATATGTGTATGTATTCATATACATATAATTAACATATATATGTGCCTCGTATTTTAAAGCAACTTTATATTTCGTTTTGGAGCCTAAGTTTTCCATTTCACACCAGCACTTTCTCATTTTTAAAAGATTTCTTTGAAAACCTGATTTTTAATAGCAGAATGTTATTTCGTTATTTGAACAGTTACGTTAGAAACCCCTTCAGGCCGTGACTGCTTTCTTCACTTCCTTACGCTCCATCTTTGGAAGTAAGAATTTTCAGTTTACAAGCCCTGAAGATTTTTAAGGTTTTCATATGTCTGTGCTCCAGAGCTGGAGAGAGATTTAGCAAAATATATGAAAAGAAATTGTCAGCAAAGAGCCAAGCGGCTCCTCTTTCCATGTCCCCAAGGAAGTGGCTTTGGGGGATCTCAGCTCTTCTCTTCTGCTGCAGGTTGAGGCCTCACCTCCTGTAGTTTAGGGACACTTGGGGTTATTGTTGTCTTTTTAGTGGTGTGTTTTGTGTTTCATAGACATTATTTTACAAATCCTGAGGCCAAATGTGCTAGTACTGTTGACTTTAAGGCTTTGTTAACTGCTTTTGTATTTAAGAAGGTCTCCCTGTCTCCACATCAGATAAATATCTACTCTTTATTTTCTTCTAGCTCTTTTCTAGGTTTCTTTTCTTTATATTTAAATTTCAGCTCATGGGAAATGCATTTACTTGTGAGGTGTGATGTTCTGACCTGAGTTAGTTCAGACACTGAGTGCCAACCCTGTAATAGTCCATTTTTACTACTGGTTTGAGATGCAAATTTTATCATTTACCCACTTTTTATATTTATACTAAGTTCTCCTTTTTCTTTTACTTTCTTTTGTTTACCTTGCTCTAGCCTCTTAATAACTATAGCTTTATTATATATTTAAATATCCAGCTTCCTTCATATTTATATATATTTTTATTTTAATTAAAATTAAGATGTAATGATGTATTAATTAAATACATTTATTATTTTAATATGAGGCTCCTCGCTTTCGATTTTCCTATCCTATGTATCTGTAAGAAGAATAGCAATATAATTAGGTTATACTCATGTCAGATTATAACACACAGCTAGAATTACATGTGATTGATAAAGTGATTTGGAGAATTGATATCTTTACCAAGTTCAGTCATTCATTTAAGAATCTGGTCCCTATAGCCATTATTTGAGACTTTTTAAAAAGTGAGCGTTAGTCTCTGTTTAAATTTACGGTTTCCTCTGAGGAGTTCAACAATTTCTCATGAGTTTTATTTCTGCATGTTTCGCGTTTGCTATTGCAATGGATATTTTCACTGACCTAACTGAGGGATTGCTGCTGACTTATTAGGAAAACATCACTGATTCAGTTCCGTTCATTTTCTAAAAAGTTAACTTGGAGACTCTTTTAGTCATCTAAGACAGTTTTCCATTCAGTTCCTGTCAGTCCTTGGGTGGAGCTCAGGAGGGACCAGGAGGGGGAATGGGAGATGGAAGGAGACCTCCTGGGGTCGTGGCGGGCCCTGATTTTTGGAGCTTGGTTTGTCCTTCGGGAGACGCCTTAGGGTCTGGCTAGGGCTGAAGGTACCACCCGAGCCGACAGCAGCTGTGTTTGCCAGCCTGCCCCCGAGCGCAGAGGCACACTTCTGCCCCATCCCAAGTGGCCTTTTTATTCTTTTCCAATTCTCGTGAGGCGGCGCCAGTGGGCTCCTCCCAGTCCCAGCCGCATGTCCTCATCCTCATCAGCCTTTGCCCGGGAGACCCAGTTCCGGCAAGATCAGCTCCCACCACGCCCCGCCTGCCTCTCTGGCCGTCGCTTCCCCGAAGCCTCCAGTCTGTGCAATGTGGCCGCCTTCCCTTCCCCTGGAGACTCCTCCGGCCAGAAGGGCCCTGCACACCCAGAGGCCGAGACCAAATGCGCCACCTTCAGAAAAGCTTTGCGGAGAAACGGGACTCCCTCCTCTGCATCTGACGGATGCTCGCGGGGTACAGCTGGTCCTTACACACCGTTGCTCCTGTCACTGTGTTATCATGTGAGGAGGAAAGTAATCCTGCTGATTTTGAAAGACAGGAAGCTATGGCAGTGGATGTCTTCATTTCCCCAGTTTCTTAACTGACTGACTGTCGCTGACTTCTTAGGAGAACATCACCTGATCACTCTGCCCAGTCACTTTCCACAAGCCCGCTGAGGACACTGAGGACTTACAAATAAAATGAAATCACATCCCCCCAGTTCATCATGCAAACCTTTGCGTGCTGTTCAGCCTTGGTGTTTTTTTAAGATTTATTGATTTATGCACACAAGAACTGGGGTGTAGGCCAGAGGTGTGGAGGGTGAGAGGACTCCCCAGAGACAGAGTGGGGAGCAGAACAGGGGGATCCACTGAAATCCACTGCTGAGGGGAGCAGCGGGGAGACAGGAGGGGTCTGCTGCGCCCTGTGGGAAGCTCCCTGGCCGGGGATCGAAGTTGCGCGGCAGCGGCTGCGGTATCTTCACAGTGCTGAGCCTGACCCCTGCGCCTCCAGGGAGGCCCTGTTCAGCCTTGTCAATGCACGTCGGACAGACATGGAATACCGATGCACACTGCAGTTATAATTCCATCCCCTGATTTTAAGTGCAGCTTTGTGTCTGGAAATTTTTCTGCTGTCGCTGAATGTTTTCCAAGCACGTGATTCCCGTGGAGGTGTGAAATACCGTCCTTGCTCCCGTCCACGGCAGAGCTCGGCCCCCTTGCTGCTGGGGCAGGTGGGGTTTTCTTCATGCAGAAATCTCTGCGTTTCCCTCTGTTTCCTGAGCGGTCCACACGTGTTCCAGGGCTATAAACTTCACGAGCTCTTCTCACGCACTGCCAAGCCGCTTCTCAGGGAGACAGTATCAATTTACACCCCATCTGCAATCCTCTCGTCTTTCCAAATCCTCCAAACAAGATGAGCTGCGAGCAGATACCAACTTGGCAAAAATGGAAGCTCATTATTTAATTCACTTCTCTTGGACAGCTTGTAGAACTGAATTTTCTTTTCATATTTTTGCTGTTTACTTTTTTTTCTTCCAAAGACCAAGTCTCCTGTTTGCTTGTCAGCTGGGCGTGGAGGAAGGGTTAGCTTTTGTCTTCCTTGTCGCTTTTGATGCAGTCTTTCTATATCTGCTATTCCGCCCTTTGTCATTTATTGTGAGCGGAGTCCAGAGTTCATCTTGGGTGTTTTGAATGGGTTTTGAATTAAACTCTTTAGAGGACCCATTCCTTTGTTCTTGAATGCTTCTGTTTCTTTCAAGCTGAGTTTTCTTTCCATCTTAGGTTTTCCTCCATTTCCTGCAATCTCCCTGGAGCTCGCTGAGTATATCTTTGCTTGCACAGGAGCGCCCCCGGGCCTTTCCCAGCCCCTGGTTGGGGTTAGCCCCAGCTGTGCTGCCAGGGCCTTCCCTGGCCAGCCTCAGAGGGTTCCTGTCCTCCCACTGCGTGGCAGGAGGGAAGGTGGCCCGTTGGGCGTGGCCGGCGGGCGTGGCCGGTGGGCGTGGCCACTTCCCAGGTCTATGGCCCCGGAGCCCTCCCCAGTGTCCTGGCGTTTCCCTGGCCCCCTGAGGACCGCTGCTCCGTGGTCCTCCTCGGCTGCGTCCCGAGGCCCTGGCTCCTCAGCCCAGCCCCAGCGGCCCTGTCAACGCTGCAGGCCAGGCCAGGCCACGGGCACGCTGAGAGGGTGAGGCCGAGTCGCCCACACTCACGCTGGAGACCACTCCCTGACGGCGAGCGTCACGCTGAGTGGCGGCTGCTGTGGAGACGGCCGGAGCCTCCTTGAGGACGAGGCGGAGCCCTCCACTCTGCCGCTGGCCGCTGGCCGCTGGCGCTCTCCTCTGAGGGAGACGAGGCTCAGGCTGTCGTCGGTCAGCGGGTGCAGAGGCGTCTGCACTGCTTCCGAGCACCTCAGGAAGGATATTCTGGGAGACCCGCATCTTACACATTTCCCACTGTGAATTGCCTTTTCATTCACTTGATGGTATCTTTTTTTAAATTTTTTGGGAAGATTTATTTATGCATAGAAGAACTGGGGTGCAGGCCAGGTGCGGGGATGAGAGGACTCCCCAGAGACAGAGTGGGGAGCAGAACAGGCAGACCCACTGAAACACACTGCTGAGGAGGCAGCGGGGAGACAGGAGGGGTCTGCTGCGCCCTGTGGGAAGCTCCCTGGCCGGGGATCGAACTCGTGGCTCTGTGGCTGGTGATGGCTTGAGAATCTCTAGAACTAGCAATAGAACTATCAACTGTGTAACTTGAGACTTAACCCCTGTGCCCCCAGGGAGACCCCACTTGACGGTACCTTTTGACGAAAAGAAATATTTCATTTCAATGTAGGCCAATTTATCAGTGTTTCCCTTTGTGTGTCTTGTTTAAGGAATATTTGCTTGTCTCCAAACCATGAAAATTTTCTTCTATGTTTTCTCCCATTGGCGTTATTGTTTTATCGCTGACATGTAAACTTCAGGATCGATTTTGATTTGGCATGGCGGGGGGTTCAAAAGTCAGCATGCCCGACGGGTAGCCCATCGGCTCAGGTCCCTTGTGGGAAGGGCTGTCCTTCCCTCACTGCACAGCTGTGTCCCCCTCCTGAATCAGCCACGGGTCTGGGGGCGTCTCTGTCTACTGCACAGTCTGCGTCTGGGTCTCTGTGTCCTTGCGCCGAGAGTGCGTTGCCGTCCTTTCGTGGCTTTGTGAGGTGTCAGGATGGAGCAGTTACTCCCACACCCGCTCTGGTCTTCAGGATCATCTCAGTCACCCCAGTCCTGTTCATGTCCATATAAAAGTCTGAAGTAACACACACACACACACACACACACACACACACACACACACCCCAGGGGTATGTGGTTGTTTAATTTGGATGATACTGAGCCCCAGGATCTTTTTGGTAAGAAATCGTATCATTAAAGCTTCCAGCTTCCCGGCCTCCCTGGTGGTGCAGCGAGTTAAGTCTCAGCACTGTGAAGCTATCCAGAGCCTCTGCAGCACGAGTTCGATCCCCGGCCAGGGAGCTTCCCACAGGGCGCAGCAGACCTCTCCTGTCTCCCCGCTGCTCCCCTCAGCAGTGTGTTTCAGTGGATCCACCTGTTCTGCTCCCCACTCTGTCTCTGGGGAATCCTCTCACCCTCCACACCTCTGGCCTACACCCCAGCTTGTATGCATAAATAAATAAATCCTTGAAAAAATAAATAAATAAAGCCTCCAGCTTCCTAATCTATGAACCGGCACCGCTCACCTCACATTGCGGCTTTTTTCTCTTCTTTCAATCACTCTTTTGTGTAGAGGTTCCATGCATATCTTTCGCTAGGTTTATTTTGAGGTATGTTGTGGGTTTTTGATGATTTTTAAGTGATCTCATTGTTTGAATACCCTTTTCTAATCTTTGATTCTGGCATATAGAAATACAATTTATTTTTGTCTGTGGAACAACTGTATAATAAGCTTGCTAAATTAATTTGTTCTATTGATAGTTCTAGAGATTCTTTTGAATTTTCTAAAAACATTTCTCGGGGGGCATAAAAAGAGCTGCGTTTCTTCTTACCCAGTTCTTAAACTTTTTGATCCTTGTCGTACTGGTGAAAACCTTGAGGATAATTTTAGACAAAGGCAGCCTCGTCTCGTTCCCAGTCTCAGAGGGGGGTGCTCAGTGTTTCAGCACTGTGAGTTTCTAGTAGACTTTTCTTTATACCTTTCTGAGGGTAAGAAAATTCCCTTCTGTTTCCACTGAGCTAACAATTTTTAGTCGTAAATGCAGTGGCGTGTCACACCAAGTGCCAGCTCTGTGTGTGAGAGGGCGTGATTCTCCCCCACTCGGCTGGGGAGGCTCCGCCGACCGACGTCTCGTGCCGAGCTCCTCCGTCTCGCTGACCCAGCCCACCTGGCTGGTGCGGTGTCTCCACGCCACGTCGCCGAGCCCCAGCTTCGTGTGGGGCCTGTGTCTGCATCCCCAGGGGCACTGTGCCGAGCCCCTCCTGGGGCTGGTCCCGGCCTCGCGGCCCCCAGAACAGGCCCCTCTTTCGTGAGTCTCCGAAAGCGAGAAAGACTCACGCGATTTCTCCCTTGATAAATGATACGAGGGGTTCACGGTGGGGTCCCCATGCCCTGCCCCCTGAACGTTGACTGGAGGAGGAATGTCCTTGGCAGATGTGGCCACCTAAAAACAACAAAGAGCGGGGAGAGCCCAGGTTCTGCCCACATCTCCCCAGCGGGGAGGATTCCTCACTCACCCGAACACCCTGGTGTCTCCACACGCCGGACACTGCCAGAGAGGCCCAGGGGCCAAGGCAGCGGGTCCAGGCCATGGTGTGTCCAGCTCCCGGGCCCGGCCGCGACCCTCCTCCAGCTGCCTCCTTCTGGGAAGCCCCTGCCCGTGTTTTCTGACCCCGGATGTCCTCCCTGCACCCCCATGCTCCCTGGGGCCTTCCGGCACTCAGCTCCTTCCCCTTCCTCTGGGAACCGTGTGCAGCCCTAGATGTCACCCCTCCCTGGGGCCCTTGCTGGCCCGTTTCCGTCTGTAGTAACGGAATCTGAGGTTCAGCGAGACCAGCAGAGCGGGAGACGAGTCTCGCGGGAAAGACAGTGTAGCAGCTACAGTTCCCAGGGCGGGACGCCCCACAGCCCTGCGGCTAGGGCAGTACCAGCGTGGGTCAGGAGGCCGAGGGCCTCGAGGGCGTGCTCTGCCGGCCAGGTGGTGAGCGGCCACACCCCTGGCTGCAACTGTTCGGAGCTTCTGGGGTGCCAGTGGCCCCGGGTGATGGGGGCGGGTAGAGACCCGAGCCGGGAGGCGTTCACGCGTGCTCTGGTGTTGGAACCCACACTCCTCCCAGTGTCGGCGTTGGCTGCCTGGGAGGGGCTGGGCCTCCGGGCGGCAGCTCCCGACGTCACTGCTCGCTGCAGCCCGCACACGGCGAGGGGCCTGGCGAAGCCCCTCGGGCCTCCCCCGCGGCCGTCGCGCAGCACCTGTGGCCCACGCACTGTCCTCCTCGACGCGCGGGCTCTCTGCACACGGCTGTTTGTTCTGCTCCGCAGGGAGGCCTGTGCCAGGGCCAGGCCGGCACGGGGCAGGTGCCCGGCAGGTGTCGCCCCGTCGCTTCCTTCCTAGAAGACGGGCCTCATGCAGCATCAGACCAAACGCAGCTCCCCGTGCGTGCCGGCCCCCCGCTGGCGCCCTCACCCGCCCTGGTGGGCCTGATGGGCAGGCGAATGACCACGCTGCAGGCGCGGTGCTGTGTGCTCAGGCAGACAGCTCGGCTGGTCTGGACCCTTGCTTTGCCCCAAGCTCGTTTTGTTCTGTCATAAATGCACATCCAGACAGTGTTTTTTGTTCTCATAAAAATTTAAATAGACCCAGGAGGATTTGTTCAGTGTATCCTTCTGGGTGGGATAATGAAAATAGCTGCTAACTTTTTAATTGAAACTCTGATTGAGGCCATCGTAGACGCACATGAGGGTGAGGGTGACACACAACGTGGTCTCCCGGCACCCCCAAGGCGAGGCTGGCACCGCCCTGGTCACTGGCTCGTTCCGCGGCCCCACACGCTGGCTAAGCTTTCTTCCCAGCCGAGGCCGGCGCTGAGGGCCTCCTCTGGGTGCCACGGAGCCCTGCAGAGGAGGCGCCGGCACGGCCCATGTTCTAGTCCCTGGACGTCCTCTCGAGAGGCCTGGTGCGTGCCGAGTGTTGGCGCTGAGTTTCCAGGGGAGCTCAGCTCTGCGTTGCCTCTTGGACCTGCACTGAAAGAGATCTGTCCCTTCCTTCGGGCCTCTAATAGGAGACATGACTTGAGTAGCAAGAATTTGGTGAAGGTGTGGCTTTGGGAACCCCTCCCGAGTGCTGGTTTTCTGGCATCTGAAGTCTGAGGAAAACTCTGCGGAGACTCAGGGCCCACGCCGCGGATGGGCCTCCGCGATCACACACAGCGTGTCCCGGCGGAGCCCGCCCCCGAGATTCTGCCCACGCCCCACCGCTGCCTCTGCCGCCTCATGGAGTGGGGCCGGGTTTTCAGTTTCCTCAGATGGAGCCGCCTCTCTGCAGGTCAGTGGAAGACTGACATCGACAGTTTCTTTTTTTTTGCCCCAGTTGATTTCTGGTTAACGTTTAAAATAATGTTTGATTCCAGTGCACAGTTGTTCTCAGCCAGGATTTCTCAACCTTGGCAATGCTGCTGTATTTTTTTGGCAACACGGACGCCTTGAACGACGGCTGATTAAGGCCCCGCAGCAGGACCCGGTGTGCATCCCGGAGGCCCCCCAAAGGCGTGTGCCACAGCAAGGTCGCCCCGAAAATCAGAACCCCCTCCCTGTGCCGTGTCCCTGCCTCCCGACACACAAAGGTTCAAACTAATCCAACACACTCATCCTGGAGGACGAAGCAAGCGGCGCTGAGTGCCGAGGGGGCGAGGGGCTGGGGGCCCTGAGGGTGGCAGATTCCGGCCGGCCCAGCCTCTGCTGGCCCCAGAGGCCTTCCCGCCTCCCGGACGGGGCCCCCGAGAGCAGTTCCTGTCAGAGAAGAGCCGCCCCGTCTCCGGACATGGACTGTGTCCCAGGGTCCAGATACATGAGGTTTATTTTATTATTTTTTTAAAGATTTATTTATTTATGCACACAAGCTGGGGTACAGCCCAGAGGTGTGGGGCGGCGAGAGGGTCCACCAGAGACAGAGCAGGGAGCAGAACAGGCAGATCAGAAACACACTGCTGAGGGGAGCAGTGGGGAGGCAGGAGAGGTCTGCCGCGCCATGTGGGAATCTCCCCGGCCGGGCGTCGAACTCGCGTCGCCGCTGCCGACAGCCCCACAGCGCAGCGCTCAACCACTGCGCCCCCGGGGAGGCCCTGCATGAGGTTTTTCAAAAATGCATTAGTTTGTGGCCCGGGGCCACGCCAGGTGAATAACTCAGTGAGGGCACCTGGGCGGGCGGAGGCCGCAGCCTGGGCCCAGACACACTTGCTACGGTTGGGGGCATTTTCCCCATGGGAATTGCCTGCCTTTTATTCTCTCCCTGGGTGACCCTCGTTTGCTGGGCTCAGGCGCTCGGTGCTGGTAAGCGGAATCCGCCCGCGTGTGCGTGCGCGGTGCCCGGGCCCCGGCCCCGTGGCCAGACCAGAGCCTGCTCCCGGCGGCGGCGGCGTCTGCTCACCAGCCGGCGTCTGGACACGTGTCTTCCCCGCCGTGGGCCGGCAGGAGGGGTGGCGCTCCCCCGTGCGGGTTCCCCAGGCACGGTTTCAGCTCTTTGGGGTTATTCCAGGAGTGGAATCGTCAGTGTGGCCACGTAAGGCTGCGCCGGACTGTTGTCTGCAGCAGCGGCCTGGCCTGCGCCCCACGTCAGCCCCGGTGCCCCCCACGTCCCTGCCCGTGCCGCAGGAGTCCCCGAGCATTTTGGCCCCGCTCGTTGCTGCAGGTGCCCCCAAACGCCCCACCCGCCCTGGCCCCCCAAATAGCCACCTGCCGAGGCCTGTCTCTCCCTGGGGCAGGCCTGTGGGGCGGGGTGTCTCCCTCAGGCCTCGCTCTGCTGCGGGCTTGGCGCTGGTGGCCGAGCGGACGAGGAGGGCAGTGGCTGCTGAGGCTGAGACCGGGGTTTCCGCCGCGTCCTTCGCCTGCCATCTGCGGGGGCACCCCTGAGGCCAGATTCTGGAACCAGAGACCGGCCACATTTCACGTGTACGCAGAGGCTGAGAGCAGTGCCTGCTAAAGCGCCTCTGAGTGGGGAAGCCGGGGGACACTTGGTCCATGTCTGCTATTTGCAAGAGGCAGCGAGACCAGGCGTGGACCCTGCACCCTCGTGTGGGGTCCGGGGCACTTGGAGGGGCAGCGTCCCGCGTGGGCTTGGAGTCCTGGGCCCCGCCGCCGCCCCCGGCTGAGCTTGCCCGCCCCGCGGCTCCCCATGGCCAGCAGGCAGGTAGACGGCTGGGGGTTCCGGCGTGAAGCGGCTACTCCGAGCTGGACGCCCCTTCCGGGGCCTGCCCAGTGCTGTGGGTGGCAGGTGCAGAGCCCAGCCCCCGGCTCCTGCTGAGGCCCCTCCTCAGGAGCTCTGTGCCCCCCACCTGCCGTCTGATGGGGGGCGACTGTTTGGGCCCCTCTTGCTTGCGTCAGCCCCCGGCCTCCTGGTTCCGGAAGGACTGGACTGACAGGTCTGAACAGAGACCAGTCTGGGGGCCCAGAAGACAGTGAGCACACAGTGGGGCTTCTCTGCTCAGCCAGACCTGCCCAGGGCCCCGGCGGGAGCCCGAGGCGGCAGCTGCCACAGGGAGCCGGGCGGCCGATCGTGGGCGGTCGGGGCGCGGGGAGCTGCGTGTGGCCCGCGCGGCTCGGCCGTCCTGGGGCCGGCACCTCCCTGGCCCTCTGCCCCCCGTGAGCGGGGCCGGCACCCCGTGTGGAGCAAGTGGCCACGGGGACGCAAAGCAGCTGCCTGGGGCTCGCGGGCGACGTGCTCCCGTGAGCAGCTGCGACCCCGCGGAGATGCCCGAGGAGGCAGGGCCGGCCCAGCTCCTGCAGGAGCGCGGCTCAGCTAGGCCTGGGGGCCGAGCCTGCTCAGGTTCGGGGGCCTTCCGCCGTGCAGGGCGCGCTCCCCGAGGCAGCGACTGTGAGCGCGGGTGTGGGGGACCCGGCCGCTTCTGTCTTACGGCTCCGAACGTCTGGGCTCTGCTTTAGGGCCACGCAGAGAGCTCCGTGGGCGCACTTGGTCTCTGCCTTCTCGGCCAAATAGCCAGCAGAGCCCCTGACGCTAACCAAGACAGTGCTGGAAGCTCTGTAGGAAGATCATCGGCGACCCAGCAGGCAGCGGGGAGTCCCACGTGAGGGGTGGACGGGAACTCCTCAGGGAAAGGCATTGCCTGGGCCGGCTGCACGGGAAGCAGCCCCGCCGTGGGAGAGGGCTCAACGGGAGTGGAGCAGAAGGGACAGGTGAGCCGGCTCGTGGGGGGGGAGAAGGCTGAGGTGAGGGCAGGGAAGCAGGGCCGAGGCTCTGCGGCCACACTGGACTTGCGCTCGTCCTAAAGGCCTCTGCTGCTCCGCGGGGGAGGGTGCGAGGTCATTTGCTTAGGGAGCGGGATTCGCGTTGGGAAGCGGGCGAGGGGGTGGGCTTGGCGGTGGGCATGAAGGTGAAGGAGCACCTCTCCCCCTTTCTTCTCGGGAGGTTCAGGGTGCTTTCCCCCCGAAAGCTTTTCCAGAGGGACTACTTAAAGCAAAAGCAGCGATGGCTCAGGGGCCAAATCCGCCCACCGTCGGTTTTATAAATAAAACTTTATTAAACCACAGCCCAGCCCTTTCACGCACACACCAGCTATGTGGCCAGCGGGCCCCACACTCAGTCGAGCGGAAGCGGCAGGGCGCCCCGCGGCCACCGGGGCTGGGCGTTCAGCGCCGCAGGATGCTCTGGTCCGAGCAGACTGAGCAGGGGACACATTTTCCCGACACAAATCTGCTGGAGCAGCATCGTCCCAGCAGTTAAAGTGCTTAGTTCTGAAACATGCTTAAGAATGTGAATATGTTGCATGACCAGTTGTTGGTCCTTGAGTCTGGCTGACGTCACACGGGACACCCCCTCTGCCGTCAGGCGGGGGTCCGGCTCTGCGGCCGCCGTGTCTGCCCCCGCCCGTGCTGAGGCCCCCGCCCGCCTCCGCCCTCACGCAGGAGCCCGTCTCAGAGGCAGCTTAGCTTTGGGGATCTCTTTGGGCCTCTTGCAAAAGGGCTTCTCTCCGCGGGGCCCGTGCAAATACAGACGCGTCCAGCCTGTGCCCGAGGGCAGCCAGGGGCCGGCTGCCGCCTCCGTCCCAGCCCTGCGTCTTCACGGTCGCTCCTGGTGCCAAACTCCAGGCGGCATTTCAGACCCGCCTGCCCCCTGGCCCGGCTGCTGCTCGCGGGGGAGTTGGTGCTGGCCAGCAGGCCCCGGCGCTGGCCGGATCTGGGGCTTAGGAGAAGCAGATGGACCTGCTGTCGTGCTGTTTCTTCCGTAACGTGGAGGAAGACGCCGCTTGGATAGCGCCTTGATTTTTCCGCGGTTGTCAGAGGCGTAAGTGGCCATGGGGGGGCTTTGTTCCCCCTTCCTTGTGGGGAGGGGACCTCAGGCGCCTGGCATGTTCCAGCCCAGCCCCCACTAAGAGCCCAGAGGGTCCTGTTAGGCCCAGCCCGGGGGAGCGCTCTGAGCCTGAACCAAGTTGCAGTTAGCGCCACATAGCAGGAGAAGGTCCAGCGCTGCCCTCGGCCTCTGCGCAGCTTCCCCTGCTGCGGGCCAGACGCAGGGGCACGAGAAGCCGGCCAGCCCTGGCAAGGCCCCGCTGTGGTCACACGTGATGGGGTCCACGGGGAGCCTCCACCGTGGGCAGCGTTTTCCCGTCTTGGCCCCCAAAGCAGCAGGTCGGGGCGACGCTGGGGCCGTGGCAGGCTGGTGAGGCTGAGACCGAGACCCGCTCCAGCCGACGCCGCCCCCGGCTGCGCCCTCAGTCTGCACTCGCTCGGCGTGAGCTGGCGCTGAAGGGCCGCACCTGCCTCTGGGGCAATGCGCAGAATGAACTCGCAGAATTGGGGGCTCCCTGGAGGGGTCCAGGGCTCCCCAGGGCCCCGTTCCTGCCTCAGCCTCCGCGGGCTCGGCTCGCTCGGCTCCTGCCCCTGTTTCTGGGCCCCTGGGCCCTGAGCAGGGCAGGGAGACGCCGCTGTGTGGGGCGGGGGCAGGCCGAGGGGGCGGCCAGCGGGAGGAGGCAGAGACCCGCCGCCCGCCGCCAGCACTGGGGAGCCCCAGGGCCCCTCTGGAGGCTGCGGGTGGCTCCCGCGCCCACAGATGTGGGAAGTGTCTCCGTTAATTAACACTAATTCCTCACAGGCCGGGGGGCTCGGGAACCTGGCGCTGCTTGCTCTCGGGAGGCCCCCGGGCCCCCTCACGCCCGCCCCCGCGCACAGCCGTGCGGCCACGCCGTCCCCCACGGCAGCACGGAGCTGCCCGGAGGTTGCTGGTCTCAGCCACATCGGCTCCACAGGCCGCCACGCCCGGGCCCTGGCACAGGTGTCGTGGGGGAGGTGCTCCCCAGGGGCGCTGGCGGTGCAGACGCAGACCTGGAGCCCGTTGCCAGGTTGGCCTGGGGCTCCGGCCCCCGCTTTGGACACTTGCTAAGGGACGAGCCGGTCTTGGAGCTGAGGTTTCTCCAGGGCCTTGCTGGATTTCCGGTCGCGTTTGCACCCCAGCTCCCCTGCACCGTCGTGGCGCCCACCTCTTGGGCTCCCCCACGTCCTGGACCTCACTCTTCCGGCCCCGTCACCCCCTTCCCGCCCAGCCCCTGTGGCGTGGCAGGAAACACCAGGGACGCACACGTTCCCAAGGGAGCTGCGCAGGCTCAGAGCGGGGGTCTGGAGCCCTCGCGGGCTTTTTATGCTTTTGACTGGTCTCTTGCAGGGAGGCAACAGGCACCGGGCAGAGTGGGGCGGGGCAGGGGCCGGGGGCCGGCAGGCCTCCCACCCCCGCGAATCTCCACGCTCTCGGGCTCTCTGGCGGCGGCTCGTGGTGTCTCTGCGCCCCCAAACCGTCCTCTGCTCCACACTCTGTTCTCGGCGGCTGCCTCTCTTCCTCTGCTTAGAAGCCCAGTCTCGGGCCCAGGTGCGCCCACGCACGCAGGCCACACCCCCTCCAGGTGCCGCCAGCAGAGGCCCTTCCCTGGGGAGGGCAGAAAAATCGGATAATTCTCATTTACCCGACGCCCTGCCACGCCCAGCCCCGAGGCCTGCTGCGGGACCTCTGGAGCTGCCTGCCACGCCCTGTGGGCACCAGCCCGTGTCCTGTCTGCAGAGGACTCGGGGTGTCTGGTGCCCACCTGCACGTGTCCCCGTCTGGGCGGGGGTTCACCAGCAAGCAGCCGTCCAGGGCGAGGCCCTCCCTGATGATGGAGACCACGCGCCGGGCAGGCCGCAGGCTCGCGTCTGTGGGTGCGCTGGTGTGTGGGCGCAGCCGGAACAAGCGCGAGGAGCGACGGCAGGTGGGGCCCCGAGAGTGAGGGGCGGCGGGCCGTGGGCCCCCTGCGAGGAGCGCCCTAAAGCCTTAATTAGCGCCGGCTCTGCAGACCCTCCCCCACCCAAGTGAGCTGGCGCTGCCCGTGAGGGGGGGCGTCTCTGCTCCTCTGCACATGCGCACCCGGCCCCTGCACCTGCGTAGCTCCGCAGGGCGCCTTGACCCAGAAGGAGGGAGTGAATGAAAGAATGAATCAATGAACAGCCGAGGGAATTTTTTTTTTTTAAGATTTATTTATACATACAAGCTGGGGCACAGGCCAGAGGCGTGGGGCGGCGAGAGGGTTCACCAGAGACAGAGCGGGGAGCAGAACAGGTAGATCAGAAACACACTGCTGAGGGGAGCAGCGGGCGAGGCAGGAGAGGTCTGCCCGCCATGTGGGACTCTCCCCCACCGGGCATCGAACTCGCGTTGCCGCTGCCGACAGCTCCACAGCGCAGCGCCCAACCGCTGCGCCACCAGGAGGCCCAGCTGAGGGAATTTTTAAGGCGAGAGAGGGGTACAGCGGCCCAGTGGCCGAGGGCCCCCCATGACCCAGGCTGGTGACACCAGGACACTGGTGGCCTCAACGTGGGTGGGGGCAGAGGTGGGGCGGCTGCTTCAGTACTGACGGCAGGAAGATGATGGAGGGCGGGAGGGGGAGGGCCGGGGTGGGGGCTGCCTCCCTCAGAGCAAGTCACAGGCCCCAGGCAAGGACTGGAAGCCCCTCCCGTCCCGTCGAGCCCCAGGGCAGGGAGCGGGAGCCTCGCTGCCTGCAGAGCTGGCAGCCCCAGCCGCGGCCTCCCCGCAGGGGTGCCCGTCTTTGCCCTGTGTCTGGGCCGTGACGATGAGGATTAAGCGTGAGGCAAGTGCAGAGAGGGCCCCGGCGCTATGCAGGCATGGAGACTCCTTAGCATGTTGTCCTGCGTGGCAAGGGGAGTCACAGCTGCAGTGACGTCGCTAAAGGATGGTGGGGAAACCCACGAAAAGGCCAGTGAGGGCAGCTGGGGTGGACATGTTGCAGGGAACCCCAATGTGGAATGGGGTGGCCTAACTGTGAGTCCTCACCCGCGAGCTTAAAGGGACTTATAATGAGACTCAACTTCAGGTACACACAGAAAGGGTAAAAAGGGTTTATTTACAAAAAAAAAAAAAAAAATGGGGGCCATGAAGGAATGAATGACTCAGGGAGAAAGAGATAAATTGGTGAATGCGCCCTACCAGTTCTGCTCAGCTGGAACCCCAATAACACGCTGAAAGTTGGCGGCAAACCAAACCCCCCCAGGCCCACATGTGGGGTTATAGACCAAGCCCGGCTGCTTAACTCCACCCTCAGTTCCCAGCTCCCCCTGCGGTGGTGATGACATTACGGGATTTGCTTTCCTTGGTGTCTCGGATCTCTGTGGTCTGGGGTGGGGTGGGGCCCTTTAAGCCTATCCGTGGAGTTGCTCAGGACCCTCCTCCCCAACAGACACACTGGCGGCTGGACCAGGGCTCAGCAACGCAGGTGGGAAATGGCGTGGGATCGGGTCTGCTTTGAGTTCAGGCCTGTGCTTTTTCCTCTGGCTACTGGGAAGCTCAGAGCCGTGTGCTCTGGGCGTTTCTCCTGGACACGGGTGGCCTCAGCCTGGGTGAGGCCCCTACCAGGCGGCGTCTCTGGGCATGGCCGGTGACTGTGGTCAGTCCAGACTCGCCTTCTGGGATTCCCCCCAGCTCTTTCACCTTGGGGCATTGCTGGCGAGGCTGCTGCGGCCTGGGGCCTGGGCGCACAGAGCAGCGGGTGCCCCTCAGGCCACCCTCGGCTGCAGCGTGGTCTTCATCTTCAGACAAGCCTGCCGGCGTGGGGAGACCGGCCAGTTCCTTTCTTTTGTGCCAAAATCGCCTCCCGGACCCCAGCTTTCCCGGGGCGCCAGCACTGTGTCCCGCTGCCATCTGGCGCCGTGGGCGGAGGAAGGGAAGGAGAGGACGCAAACATGGAGCGAGGCATCTGAGCGCAAGGCCACGCGCCTGCAGCCTGCGGCGTGGAGCTGGGAGTGGTGGCGGGGCCGGGTGGGCTGCCGTGCCCGCTCCTTCCTCACCCGCACCCACCCCCGTCCTCCCAGGGGCTGGGCCGAGGGTGACCCGGGACCGCCCTGGCCACAGCCTCTGGAAGTTAATAAGGGGTAGCCCTGGCTTCTGCCTCTCGTGTCCCATCGGCCGTGTCCTGGCCTGCGGGTCCGGGCCTGCCGACGAGGCCCCCCCACTTCTTTCTGTGCTCTGGGGGCCCAGGGCGGCGCTTGCTGCTCTGGGCCTCGGTTCGCTCGTCTGTAAATGGGACGTGAAGACATTTCTGCCTCGGAACCCCATGGAGGGCGAAACCAGACGCCCCAGCGTGCTGGCCCTGCTGGCAACTCGCCCGCCCCGACTGCAGAGCGGAAGCCGCGGAGGGAGCGTCCCCCAGCGCTGCCCGCCTGGCTGTGCTTGCGGCCCGAGCTGCCCACGGGCGCCACCAAGCCCCAGCACCCGTGTCCGGGCCGCGGCCATGGGCGGAGGCCACGAGGCGCCCGTGGACGTCACCGTGGGGTGCCGGGTGCGCGGTGTCATCCCGTGGCCCTTCTGAGGCCGGAGCCCCGCGGGGCTGGGATTCGGACACGGGCCGCCTTGGGAAGCGGGGTCTGGGGTTCCGCGGGGACGGCCACCTGGGGCGGCTGCCCTGGCCCAGAGTCCCCACCACTGAGGGCCGTGGGCCCCGCGGGGGGCGCGCTGGGTCCGCCTGGCGAGGCGTCCCCGGCCCGGCGGGTGCGGTCTGGCAGCTCTGAGTCACCCCGGTTTTCCGCTTGCAGATGAGATGGACCCGACCCCCCCAGGGCGCCCCGAATATCTGGTCTCAGGGATCCGCACCCCCCCGGTGAGGAGGAACAGCAAACTGGCCACCCTGGGCCGGATCTTCAAGCCCTGGAAATGGAGGAAAAAGAAAAACGAGAAGCTGAAGCAGACGACGTCTGGTGAGTGCCACGGGCAGCGGGCAGCGGGCAGCGGGCAGGGGCCTGGTCGGGGGCCTTCCGCAGCCCCGCTGCTCCCGGCCCCCGCAGGCGCTGTGCTCTGTGGCCTCTGACCCCAGCGCCCCCCCCGCGGCCCACCCAGCACCCCGTCCTCACGCGCCTGCGTCCGGCCAGGTGCAGACCCTGGTCCAGGATGGCCTCTGGCTGTGGGCCCCTCGGGCAGCCGGCACCAGCCCCGGCAGCTGAGCCTCACTCGGACCCCCGGTCCGGACCCTCCCCAGAGATCCGAGACTGGGTGGGAACGGGGTCCAGCCCTTGGGGGCCCCAGTTTGGCCCCACGCCCGGCAGAGGGCTCGGATGGGGCGCCCTGGCCGCGGCCCAGCTCTGTCTGGAAGCCGGTTCCGCTGTGGCCGAGCCGTCGTGTGGCCAGTGGCCCAGGAGACTGCCCGGCAGCGAGCCCGCCCGGGGGGGGCAGGACCGGAGGTGGCCAGAGGGCCGTGCGGATCGATGCTGGGGGCAGGCGGGGCCGGCGCCAGGAGCCGGGTGTGGCCTTTGGGGCCATGGGGGAGGGGCTGCCCCCGCCAGCTCCTC
This sequence comes from Scalopus aquaticus, assembly GCA_004024925.1. Classification (NCBI taxonomy): domain Eukaryota; kingdom Metazoa; phylum Chordata; class Mammalia; order Eulipotyphla; family Talpidae; genus Scalopus; species Scalopus aquaticus. Next base: position 1,900 of record PVIJ01012195.1, on the reverse strand, counting down.
GGTGGTCTCGGGACGCCCCGCATGGGCCGGGCCACAGCCCCCAGCCCCCGCCGCCGCCGCCCTCCTCTGGAAGCCGCGGGGCCGGCACTGACCAGGCCTTGTGTTCGCAGCCTTGGAGAAGAAGATGGCCGGCAGGCAAGGGCGGGAGGAGCTCATCAAGAAGGGGCTGCTGGAGATGATGGAGCAGGGTGAGTGCGCCGGGCCCCGCGTGAGCCCAGCGGCGGAGACATGGGGCGCCCATCCAGGCGTGGCCGCTGCTCCTAGAAGAAGCCTCCTCCCTGGGGGCTCCCCTCGGCGAGGCGCCCCGGTCTCACAGGGCCCCTGCGGTAGCCCCCCAGAAGGTGCTCCGGCCGGGGCTGCGGCTAGCAGTGGCCGGTTCTGCGGCCTGCGGAGGTGTCCATGTTGCCCCTGCGCGTCCCGCGCTGATTTGGGGTGATTTCCACTCCCGCCACTGTGCGGACAGCTGCTCTCTGCTGGGCTGCGCCCCCACGCCTTCTCCCCACAGTGTCCTTGGGGGCCAGGGTCTGGTCACTCCGGAGCAGGGAGGAGGGGTCCAGAGGTGACCAGGATGCACAGGGGCGCTGGCCACAGCCGACCTGGACGGTGGGCGGAGGGGGGCGCTGGGCGGCGGGGCTCCGGGAGCTGCCGTCTTGGTGAGCGGATCGGACGGGGCTTGAGCCCCTCCGCAGTAGGCGGCGGCTGACGGGGAGAGAAGCTTCTAGAAGCACAGTCGGCCTCTCCTTGTCCTGAGTTGCTGGAAAACGATCCGCGGATGAGCTGAGATGCGGGGACAGGTGTTCAGGGCCCCGGGGGGACGGCCGCGGAGACAGAGGTGCCGCTCGCCCTGGGGTCACGGGGGCGGGGGCGGGAGCCCCAGGGTCACACCAGAGGGGCAGGGGCCTGTGGGGTCACGCCTGAGACAGCCGGGGCCTCCTCTTGGATGAGCCAGATGGGACGTGGCCTGTTTTGGGGGGCTGGGCCCCCCGTTGCTGGGGAGCCCGGCGCGGGGGCACCTGTGTGAAGCCGTCTCTGCAGACTGGGATCGGAACTCCGTGGTTTTCGCGTGCTGTGAGCTGTGATGCTTCTGAGCTTTCACCCTCTTCACGGTGTTGCATGAACCTTAGGGGCCTGGGGGGCTCGGGGCTCCCTCAGCCTCCCTCCTGCTAAGCGATCACGGACCAGGAACTGGGGTGCCGGAGCTCCGCTCTTCCCGAAGAGCTGGTGAGGTGCTCCCCAGGGTGCCCCCGCGGGTGTGCCCATCGGGCCTGGGAGCGGCGCCCCAGGGCTCAGGTCCCAGCGGAGACAGGCGGAGGCGTCTCAAGGGCCCAGAGGGCGCCCAGGCCGGGCGGGGGCGTGCGGAGCGGGGTCCACGGGCAGCGCAGCGGCGGGCCGGCTGGGGGCGGGGCGCCCTGATTGTGACCAGCCTCAGCTGCTTGGCGTCCCGGGCGGGCGGAGCCTCGGGACGAGGGCGTCTTCCCCGCCCAGCGAGCGGCCTGCGGGCGCCGGAAAGGACCCCAGCGAAGGTGGGTGCTGCAGGGCTGAGGGGGCTCTGGGCCCCCCCTAAAGCTGGACTTGGCAGGAAGGGCTGGGAGACCGGAGCCTCCAGGGGCCGCGGGAGCGGGGCCGAGGGGTGGGGGCGGCAGCAGTGGGTAGCCGGGGCCTCTGGGGGCCCTAGGGCTCGTGGTTTTCATGGACTGCTGCTGCGTCCACCCGCGGCTGAGCGCACGCAGGTCCCAGGACGCAGGCTTGGGCCCCGGCCCCGGCCCCCCACACGCTTCGCCCTCCTCGGGGCTGTTCCTGGAAGTCTGGGGGCTGCCGCCCCAGGCTCGAGGCCTTGGAGACCTGTGAGGGGGCAGTTCTGCAGGATGAGGGGGCAGCTCTGTGGGATGGGGGGCCGTTC
>PVIJ01012194.1:12373-51052 GCA_004024925.1 Scalopus aquaticus | reverse complement strand
GGGGGGGGGGGGGGGGGGGGGGGAAGGGAGGGTCATGGAGGGGAAGGGAAGGGAGGGGAGAAGAAGAGAGGAGAGGAAAGGAAAGGAGAGGAGAGGAGAGGAGAGGAGAGGAAAGGAGAGGAGAGGAGAGGAAGAAGGGACACCCTTCTTCTGCACACAACACCTCATGTGTGAAGGTTTCCCGGCCCCGATCCACTGCGTGCGTCTGCAGAGCGAGGGGACGGAGCAGTGGCTCCTTCTTATGTTTTTTGCCAGGACTCCAAGTCTGGGCCCACCATACAGGCCCAGCCCCTGGACTGGAGGCTGCTCCGTTGGGGGTGGGGTGGTCAGGAAGTCTCCACTGTGCGGAGGGTGCCTGGACACTCCAGTCTCGCAGAGATGCAGGCGCTGTCTTGGGACGTCCCCTCTTGTGAGCCAGGGGGTCAGAGTCCACGCGTCCCCTAGCCGAGAAGGACACCCGAGGCGCTGCCTGGAGATGCCGAGGACACCGGCTCCCGAGACTCTGGGGGTGCTCCTTCACCCTGAGCGGTCAGCTGTGCCCACGGCGCCCGCAGGGCTGCCTGTGGGCTGGGGAGCAGCTGGGGGCTCCGTGTCTGTCCGCCCCAGCTCCTGGCTCCGCAGAGGTCAGCCTGGCCTGGTGCTGAGGCCAGCACTCTGGAGAGGCCGAGGCTGTCAGGCTAGCCGGCTTACCAAGGAGGGCTCGGGGAAGCCCCCCGGGGTGGGGAGGAAGGTAGGGGGGTTGTGGGAGCAGGGTCGAGGCCTCATGAGGCCTCGTGAGGCCGGGCTCCATCCCGGGCACGGCAGCAGCACTGCCAGGCAGGTCAGGGCCTCCCACAGAGTCTGTCTCCAGAACCTTCGGAGGCGCCACGGCTGCCCTTGGATGCCCACCCTCAGTTTGCCCACTCGGGGCTGGGCCCTGCCCAGGGCCCCTGCCTGCTGCCTGGGGCCCCATGCTGGCTCTGAGCCTTCACAAGGATTGAGAGCCGTTCAGGGCCCGGGTTGGGGTGTGGTTGTTGTGTCTTTAGCTGGAGTGGGGGGCAGTGTTTTCCTCCTGAAGAGAAGACCCCAGCCCTTCACCTTCCATCGGGGGCTGAGCCCCGGAGCCTGGTGCGGTGGTGAGCAGCTGCGGTGCCTGCCTGGGCGCATTTACGAGGCTTCTCCCATTTATGCTCAGCAGTTTGTCCCTCACCGTCAGGCTGGTGGCGTCATTGACTCAAAGGGGCGATGATGCGTCTGTTAAAATCGCAAGGAGCTGTTTGCAGCTCCCGGAGGCCCAGGGGTCTCCGAAGCTCCTTCCAGGAGACCCAGCTCATGCTGGCAGCAGTGTCTGTCCTTGGAGGGCAGTGGGCAGGGTGGGCCAATGGGCAGGCCCCTGGGGCCAGTCTGCGTCTTCATCTCCAGCATCGTTGAATCTGCAACGTGGCCACGGCCACTTCTGCAGCCCACTGTCCATGCGTGTGGGTGGCCCTCGGCCAGTGGCTCAGACTGGACACACGAGCCCATAGACACCGCACGGTGGGGCCCCAGCCCCCCTCGTGCTCGGGACACTGTCCTGGAGGCCAGAGTTTCCACTGGTCAAGCTAACAAGCCGACTCAGGTGGGGCCTCTCACAGGACCAAAGTCTCAGTGGGGTCTGCTGAGAACCGCGGGCACACTGGCCAGAGGAGTTTGACCAGCTGGACCTCCTGGACAGGGAGCTGAGTGTGCACAGGCACCAAAGAGGGGACGCTTGGATCTGAAGCAGGAGGTTGCTCCGTCTGCTGCTTGGGTTCTGCCGCTTGCTGCGATGGAGATCTGCTGGCAAAGCACCCGTGCTGGGCTGCCTGTCCGCAGTGTAGCCATGGCCAGCTTGACCTCTTCCCAAACAGTAATGTCTGTGATAGGTGGGGTGACAGCAAACTGGATAAACCTCACCATCCCTGTGACTCAGGGTGCAGAATTTGGGGAGCTCTCCCACTGGGCCAGCAGGTGTGGCAATTAAATCTCTCTCCCCACCTCTCTGAGTGGCGCCTTATTTGTCTGCAAAATTGCTGTGACAGATCAGTGGCAGCAAGGGGGCCCACAAACAACAGCCCCTATTTACCCCCCAAGCTTGTGCCAGACTGCGGTGCACCCCTGTCCGCAGCTTCACCCCACTGTCCCCCACGCACTTGCCCCCATTCCCTGAATCTGACCCCAACACATGGAGCCGGGTAAGGGCTGCTGCACCTCCAGAGGGGCCTCCTAGGTCTCTCTCACTCCTTGGACTTTGATTTGTTTTTCCAGGGTCCAGCCCTGCTCCCAGTGGGGCCGCCTGCCAGGGAGTACACAAGCCCCACAGAGCGTCTCTGCAGGAATAAAGGCCCCGGCACACCGTCCACCGAGCAGGGTCTCTGTGGAGTGGAGGGGCAGCGGGGCAGGGAGGTGTGTCCGTGGTTGGGTGGGCATGGAGCTGGCCACCTGCCTGGCACCCGCTCTGTGGCGTGGGGGCATGTTGAGCAGGGTGGGAGTAAGGGATGGACACCCATGGCCAGCACCGACTGTCCCAGGGAGGGAGCCCCACGCAAGGCAGACCGTCGGGAGCAGGCGGCCACGGCTGACCGCGACGGGGGCGCCAGCTCCTTGGGGTTCAGAGCTGGGGGGACTCACTCTGTTCCGACTGTTTGTTTGCAGCTCCTGAGTGACAGCTGCGGGAGAAAAAGGCAGGGAGACATTGACTTATGAAATTCAAATAAGTGGCATTTCAAACCACTTTAGTGCCTTATCACTGAGAAACAGTTTATTTTTGCATTTTTAAAAGACGAAAGAAAATGCATACATATTAATTTAAAATTAGGCTTTCTCCTGGGGTCGAGTTGCACAATTTCCCGGGGTGGGGGAGGGAGGCCCGGGCTGGGTGATGCTGGAGAGGCTCAGTTCAGACGGACGAGTCCAGCAAAGCCGGCCTGGCTCGGAAAACAGGTGGACGGAGGTCCCCAGCTCAGGTCCTGCAGGGACCCTCAAGCCCACAGGGGTGGGGGAGGAGAGGGTGTCTGGAGACTTCTGGCTTTGTTCCACCCTGAGTGAAAGAACAGCTGCCCACTGGGACGCAGAGGGGTGCCCACCGCCATTGGCACCTCAGGTCCCACAGCCGCGCCCACCTCTGCTCCACGGTCTCTGCGTCCTACGGAGTGGCTGAGTGTCCAGCAGCTGCGAGGTGGTCTGCGCCGGTGACTGAACCATCAGGCCCAGCTCACACCTCGTTTCAATCAGGCTCCTTTCCCGCCTCTTGGCCGGGTGGGGCAGAGGGCAGAGGTGGCACAAGGGGGTCACGCCAAGGGGCGGCCACCGTCCCCACGTCTCCAGCAGCCGCAACGCCTCGGGACTCGGCCGGCGACAGGTGCTGGGCACCCCCGCTCTGTCCCGGGATCCCGACACGGCAGGACTCTCCCGGGCTCCAGAGTGATGCCGGCCTGGAGGGTGTCGCAATGGGTCAGGAGCTGAGCTGGGTGGGGCCAGGCCAGGCCTGCAGCCTCAGGCTGTCTCCGAGCTGGGGCCATCCGAGCCCCTGGCTCCCGGAACGCACGACCTCACAGCCAGGATGGTGCTGAAGGCCTTCAAAGGGCCAGTGGCCAAGCCGGCCTTCTGGTCCTGGGTTAGAGCTGGGTGCCCCGAGATGTGAGGGTAACAGCACTGGCAAGACGAGCTTGCGCGCGCGCAGGACGAGGCCCGATCTCGAGCACCCAGAGCGCAGGTGCCAGGGAGCGGTGCAGGCGAACAGGGAAGAGGCAGGGCCCGGGGAGGCTGGGCTCGGCTCCGAGGGCCGGGTACGAGCTGTGCCCACTGACGGGCTTGCTGGTGGATGCGGGGAAGGGGCGACGGCGCCTAGTGTGGTCTGAGGGGGCTGGACCGGGGTGGCTACAGCTGCAGAGGGGGCCCCAGCAGGCGAGGAGCCCAGACAAGGCGGGGGGCATCCAGCTCAGCCAGGGATCTGCAACCCGTCCTCAACCTGAGAGCCCTGGGTGGAGACTTACCAGGAACCACTGCCCCTTGGCCAGCTGCGGCGACTTCACTCGGGAAATGCTGTTCCGGACGTGCCTGTGCAACCTCAGGTCTCTGTGACGTCATCGCCACCAGCGTTGGTGTCTCACCGTGTTTGCCTGGAGGGGCCCGAGCAGCTGGGCGAGCTACTGGCTCCCCAACCTGTGGTGAGGGGCAGGGTTGGGGGGGTGCTCCTCAGCGCCCTCTTTGTATTCTCACTGAAACTGCGCTGAAACAGAGACAGCCTTACCTGTGAGTGAAAGAGTAAGTTGATTAAATATTGATTTCTGATTTTGGATCTGTCACTCCTCATTTAACACTATTTTAGATTTGCCTTTTCATGTTATTACACTACAGATCACCTTTTTATCATATCCTCGAGAGACTGTGGCGAACGCACAAATGAGCAGGTGACAGGCGCAGAGAGAGACACCCAAACCTGGGTGCTCGCGGGGGCATCCTGGCGCATGGCCAGCCCCCTCTCCCGCGGCCTGGCGGTGGCGGGGAGTCTGCCGCCCCAGCGGGATCCCCCGAGACCTACCAGCGTCTTCTTGCGCCTGGCCCGACCCCCGCAGCCGACCCCACCCTGGAGGCAGCACTGACCGTCCCGCGTCCCCTGCTGGCAGCTCAGTGGGGCGCTGACGACCTGGACCTTGTCGCGGGGAAACGCGTCCCCTGCTGGCAGCTCAGTGGGGCGCTGACGACCTGGACCTCGTCGCGGGGAAAGGCGGGACCCGCCAACACTTTTGTTCATTCAGGGACTTTTCTCCACAAGTTGCGGTTTCTGACAGAGCCGCTGGGTTCTCTATCTTGGAGAACGCGAGGTTCAGGTGCTGCTGCTACCTGGGGGACACACGGTCCTCGGGCACACTTCCCTGAAGTGTGCTGCACTCAGCAGTGGCCCAGCCCTGGGGCCAGCGGCAGACGGACAACGGGGCTGCCTCCGAGCTGAGCCCAACCTGCGCATGCGTGGGGCTGTGTCGGGCGTGGCTGCCGAGCCGCTCCTGGCTGCTCGTGCTGGGTAGGATCCCAGCAGCGCCCCAGGGACCTTCCCGGGCTGTCCGGGCTCAGAGGGAAGGAGACAGTTTTCCTGAACTCCTGGGCCGCCCTTGGGCCCGCCCAGCCGGGGGCAGCAACCTTGACCCAGGCCGCATCCACGGCTCCCGGGAATGTCCTCGCCGGGACACAAGAGGGCTGCTCGGGAGGTGCCTTATGGTGTCTGCTAAAGAGAAGAGCCAAGGGGTCAGGGAAGACGTCCCGGTGGGGGCCAGAGTCAGGGCGCAGTGGGGTCGGGTGTAACCGGGCTGAGTCCAAAGTCAGGTAAAGGTGGTGCCCCTGGAGGGGTTTGCTGATGAGACTGAACAGTCCCAGGGAAAATGCTAAGTTTGCAGTTTGGGGTGGAGTTTCTGATAAGAAATAAAAGGGACTGTAGGAAAAGAAGAATCAGTCTCCATGATGTAGGAATGGAAGAGGCACTTACCATGCTGAAGGAATAGAGGAAGCAACCGCCATGATGTAGGAAAAGAAGCAGCAGAAAATGTAGCCGCCAAGATTGAGAGTTTGGAAATCAGATGCCAGAAGATCTGAGCCACCACGATATGGGTTAAGCATTTTTTGAATCTTCAGTGACTTTGGGACCAGTGACTTTGGAGCCTTTGCAAGTAGCCAAGTGACGGAAACCACTCCCAGTTTTGTCTTTACTGCAGCCGAAGGAAGAAGGCAGAGGCCCCAAGTGGGCACCTTCCTAAAATGCGTGAGTGCAGTCTCGGGGGGCATCTGGCTGCTGTAGCTGCTGTTTTCAGTGTTGCTGGCCTAGTGCTGTGCTGGGTACCATGGCAGTTCTGGGAGCATTTCCTGTTGCGTCCTGTGTCGTCCTCATGCATTGGAACCTGCCTACAGTCTGATTGTTGTGCGTCCACAGAAGAAGGAAGATGCCATTTTGGAAACGTGGCCCATTGTTTGGAAGAGGAGCTCCACCTCACCAGTGGCGGGAAGACGTCACCTTTGTTCCTTTTCTGGGACTTAAAGGACTGGACATTGCTTTAAGTAAGGTAAATGGCCATATGTTGACTTCAGTAATTCTTTGCTTTTTCCTGTTTCTTAAATAAATCTCACTGTTACTGTTCCCTAAGCCTGAGTAGTCTTGCAAATGTGCGCGCGGGTGCAGAACCAAGATAGTGACTGGTAAGCAATTTGGGCACTGCCTTTGGCCAACTTTGAAGCCCTGTTTTCCCACCAGCAGGGGTTCAAGCTGCCCCTCAGCCCCGGGGCAGTGTGGGCAGCCGGAGGGCGCCGCAGGATGAGGCCGGCTGGCCAGGGGTGTCTGCCACTCACCACGTGGAGACGGTGAAGCCAGTCGGGTCCCTGAGAGGAGCCAGACCTGCTGTGCAGGTGGGTGTGCTCCCCACTGCCCTTAGTGCACCCCATTTTTCTGCAGTGGCTTGTACCGCACAGGTACACTGCGCTTACACTTGTGAACTGGATTAATGGGCAAGAATAGCGATGCTCCCAAGGCCACGTCTCTGGCGCCAGGCTTGGAGATCCAGTGACACGACCGTGTGACCAGGTGCCCCTGTGGCACAGGTACAAAGGTGTACAGGTGCAGGTGTGCACGGACGGCACCATTTCAGAACCTGCAGCCGTGATCCTCGTGGAGAGAGGCGCATCTGGGCCAGGCCACAGTGAAGGTGGGGCTGGTCTGCTCCTGGAGCAGCTAACCCAAGGAAATGTCGCCGTATTTTAAGTTGAGTCAGAAGCTGATTCAGAGTGATTTGCTTTTTTCTGTCAGTTATTAATACTGTCAAATCTAGTTAGTGGCATGGAAAGGGCCCCTTTATGGATGGAGAAATACCCCTTCAGTGGTCTCTTCCGGCCATTCCGGGTCAACAGCTCCCTCTTCCGAGGGCGGCAGCTGCGGACTTGGGCCGCGCCCTGCGTAGTTGGTGCAGGCTCTCCGACCCGCTGAAGTCTCTGTATCTGGGATGCAAAAAGCTCAACTTACAGAAAAGGAAAACAATCTGGAAGAAAAGGGCCGAAAATGGAGTATAGGAAGAAAGGATGAAATTGGAGTGTTATGTTTAAACAGAATAAATAGGTACTCGTATCTATGATCCAATGGGAGTAAAACCTAAACATTTCAGACACCGGAGTCCATTTTCAGTCTAGCTAAGAAATTATTAATCAACCTTTAAGCTTAAGGGCTCATTTCAAAATTTGGTGGAGTTTCATGTTCTTTACTTTATTATTTTTTAAAGATTAATTTTATTTTTGCATATAAGCTGGGGTGCAGGCCAGAGGTGTGGGGCAGTGAGAGGGCTCACCAGACACATAGTAGGGAGCAGAACAGGTAGATCAACCGAGATACACTGCTGAGGAGAGCAGCAGGTGAGGTAGGAGAGGTCTGCTGTGCTCTGTGGGAATCTCCCCGGGCATCAAACTTGTACCGCAGCCACCGACAGCTCCACAGCCTGCGGTTAACCTGTTGTGCCACCATGGAGGCCCTCATGTTCTTTTTTTCATTTATGCATACAAGAGTTGGGGTGTAGGCCAGAGGTGTGGGGGGGTGAGAGAACTCCCAGAGACAGAGCAGGGAGCAGAACAGGAGGATCCACTGAAATCCACTGTTGAGGGGAGCAGCGGAGAGACAGGAGAGGTCTGCTGCACCCTGTGGGTTGGGGCTCTGGCCGGGGATCGAACTCGTGCTTCAGTGGCTGCGGACAGCTTCATAGTGCTAAGACTTGACCCATCGCCACAGGGAGGCCTGAATTTCACATTCCTATTTGTTTTCTGGGCAAGTTCTCCTCTTTCTTCTTCTCGTCTGGACACCAGACAGTCGCGTCCTCGTTATAGGTCCCCTGGGCTTAGCCTCAGCGACTGTGCGTCTCCCCCACCAGCTGGGTCAGCCGTGTTAAATATGAAAGTGTCACGTTTGGTTAATAAGGGTACTTCTCTCTTTCTCTCTGTTCTTTAAGAAACATGTTCATTTCTCCGAGTTAGAAATCTAACAGAACGTAGGCAATTTTTTAAAAATGGAAAATTTTCACAACACCTGAAAGGAGCTAAGATAAAAATTGTTATCCATTATACCATGATACAGATACACCCCATTACATATTTAGGAAGCTTCCTATGGTCCATTTTTCTAGAATATCATTTTTTAAAAATTTGGAACAAAGCTACAAATGTGGTTTTACATCTTTTTAAAAATCAATATCACAATAAGAGCCATTAACGCTCTAGCACATGCATTGCCCTTGGTGATAACGTTTCTCTAGAACACCCAGTTGGAAATTTCTGAACCTTTCATTCAAATGAAAATACCCAAGGAGCAGACCTATCCCTCGTATGGAGAGGGGGGATGGAGGGCCCACAGCGACTCTGTGAAATGCCTGGGGAGCACACGCCCTGGGGTGGGGGTGGGGGTCAGGCTGGTCCTTTTCAGTGGAATTCAACTTGTCAGCCCTCCTGCCCCCCCACAAGTGCCCCCACTTGGCAGCACACACCCACCTTCAGGGCCCCAGCTCAGAAAGGAGAGCCCCCGCATAGACATCTGCACCAGGTGGGCTGGGGGGGGGGCTGCTAGAATTTAATTTCTATTTTAAGGCATTTATTATAAGTTAATGAAACAATGAATACTCCAGGGAACATTTAATCAGATTTATTGCCTTATAAAGGGTACATGGCTCTCAGCTAAATAACCGATATTATAATTATCAGCATTCGTGTAATCAAATCTGTGGTAATTCTGCACATAACCGAAGATGAGGATATCTATAATACATGCTCCATCAGGAATGGATGGCTCCTGGTGCCATTTATAGCATGTCCACAACTTCAAAGCACCTGTGTCGATTTATTTTTATTTATTTTTTTTATTTATTGTTATTTATGTCTTTTACATTTTGTATTCCCCTTGGGTAGCCTACCACCAATTCACCCGTGATCCATCTCCATGGTCCCTTGTATTCTTTTCTATTCCATTTATTTTTTTAAGATTTTATTTTTATTTATTTATGCATACAAGAGCTGGGGTGCAGACCAGAGGTGTGGGGTGGGGAGAGGATTCCCCAGAAACAGAGTGGGGAGCAGAACAGGCAGATGGACTGAAATCCACTGCTGAGGGGAGCAGCGGGAAGACAGGAGGGGTCTGCTGCACCCTGCGGGAAGCTCCCTGGCTGGGCATCGAACTCGTGCTGGGGTGACTGCGGACAGCTTCACAGTGCTGAGACTAACTCCTGCGCCACCAGGGAGGCCCACCTGTGTTTATTTTTTAATTTGAAAAGTATTCAAAAAATCTATAGGCTAAAAATATAAGTCCCTCCTAAGAGCAATAGGCAGAGAAATTGAAGGGCAGTCACTTAGGAAATGTTAAAATCTGGCCGATTTAAGGCTGCCGGGGTGTGGGGCCTGCAGCCTTCATAGTGTCTGGGCGCTCCTCTGCATAGCCACAGCCGCTCACACCCCACACAGCCCCATCGAGAGGGGCCCCTGCTCCCCTGCCGCTGCCCCCTGCTGCTGGGGCCTGGGCCCCACCCTCCTCCGGGGTGGGACCTCCCCCACCTTCACTCTCCAGAGTCTCAGGCTTCCTGCCCACAAAGTCCTGCAGGGCGGGTCCCGGAGCTGGGACACAGCAGATCTTACAGATCCTGAGATGTTCCCCTGCTGCTGTGAAGCTGCACTCCAGGAGAATCGCATTGGCCTGAACTTGGGGTCTCCGCCATAATGTTCTTCTGCCATCAGGTCTCCAGGACCCGGTCTTCTGTGCATGAAAATTCATCATTTTGCCTTAAAGACTACAGCCAAGATCACTCACCTCAAGGTCACTCACCTTGCCGGGTTGCATGTCTCAATTTCATCACCTATAGAGACTGTTGCCCCTTCCCCTGGCCCCCTCCACCACCCGGGACCTCCCAGTTTGCAGCCTCTCTCTTGGCCAGTCGGTGGGACTCTCACACGCTCCATCCAGAGTGGACGGCCTCCAGTGAACTCTCGTGTCCTAAGTCGCTGTCGAGGTCACCTGCCTCGTCTCCTGAGGCAGTCACACTCTCTCCTGCGTCCAGCAGCTCACTGTGTGGGGAGATGATGATTCTGTACTGACTCTGAGTTATTCCCTGGCCTCCTCCCTGGTGACGCCCATACTAGGCTCCTGCTTCCTCCTTGGGATGTGGGGAACTTTGCTGCTGTTGCTCAGCAGGCAGGGGTGGGTCTGAGTCCAGCGGCTGCCCGGGGACACCTGGGATCTGGGCAGGGGCCCGAGGTGGCCCCCAGAGGAGCCGCCCAGAGCCTTCAGTGGCTGGTCATTCCTTTGGGTTTTTCCTTCCTGAAGGCTCTCTGTCCATCAAAATTAGGACCAAAATCTTTCTGGGACTGTCATTCAAGTCCACGGAGCTGATCGCTGGGTGCAGCTTTGTTAGCTCTCAGTGTTTGAAGCTGGGGCCCACGCAGCCTGCTGCTTGCTGAGGCTCCGTGGGTCTTGGGCTGCGTTGAGAGCACCAGAATACTCCTTGGACAAACAACACAGCACGTCTTTTTTCCCCGATACGTGCCTTCGGTTGTTTATTATTTTGGTAGGCGTTTGTGGACTCAGCCACACTGAATGCATCGCCCCGAAGCTCAGGTGATGGGCTGAGCCCCCTCCTCCCGGATTCAAAGATGGGCCAGTACCTTCGGAGGAGACAGGGAGCGAAGACACACAAGCGTCTGTGGGAAGACCCTCGGAGAAGCTGCCCCACCCCCGCCCTCTGCACAGGGGTGCCAGAGCTGCCGCCAGGCTGAGCTGCTGACCCTGGGCCCTGGCCGCCACCGTCCTCACGCGCCCTCAGACAGGGTCTGGGCTGCTCCGCCCTGTTGTTGCAGGACCATTGCTCCGGCCGCGGACCGCCGCCTCCTTGCCTCCCCAGCTGCTGGCTCTACTGGGGACTCCCAGCCGCGTTGCTGGGCGGGCCCCCACACAGCCTCTGTCGCTGAGGCTGTCAGGGGCAGCCTCTGGGGTCCCGTGAGCTGGGACGGGGGGCTGAGCCCCCATCGTCCCCTACTCCGTGGGTCCCATGGGGTGCGTGCAGATGGCTGGGACAATCGCTGCATGGATCATTGCGACTCCCCTAACGGAGCACGACGTGTGTTAACACACATGCTTACTATACATGTAACAGTAAGACTGCGCAGAAGGAAACGGAGACCGGGGCTGCGAGCCGGCCTGTGACAGCCGGCGGTGCTTCCTGCACTGGGGCATCCCTGTTCCCCATCAAGGCCCCCCTCCCCTGCCCCACACTGGCGCAGCGAGGCCCTAGTGGTGAGACACCTGGTCAGACGCCTCCCGCTGTCCTGGGGCTGACTAAGAGCGTTGGACCTTCCTCCAGATGTTTCCCTGGTCAGACGCCTGCCCCCACCCCCGCCCCAGGGCGGCGATTTCAGGGCGGCCCCTGGTGTGTCTGCCGCCTACCTTCATGCTTCTCTGAGCACCAGGCCCGTCTCCCTCCCACTTCTCTGACGCTCGCCCGAGGGTGCTGTGCCCAATTGTCCCGTGCAGGTCTCAGCGGGGTGCCCGCGGCCAGCTGCCCTGCAGGGGCGAGGCCCGGACCCTCTGACCCATCCAGGGGCCCAGGCCTGCATCGGCGCGAAGGGCACTGAGCGGGTGCGGGCTGGCGTTTGTCAGGGAATCTGGGAACCATAAATGGCAGCGACCGCGAGGTTTTGAATACTCATGGGCAATTAAGATGCCGCCGAGCATCTCGGCAGCACCCAGTAGGAGTGTTACTCATTTTCAGAAGTAACTGGACCGTGATAATCCAGTTCCCAAAGACACTCTTAAAAGTCAGGAAGGGCAGCCCGGGTGGCGACGCCCACGCCCTCGACCGGGCTGCGCTGCACTGGCCAGTGCCCGCTCGCAGGAGCTGGCAGGTGGGGCGTTGACCGGACAAGCCCGTGCTGCTTGCCCCCAGACGGCCCACTGGGTGCGGGTCGGGGTTCGTCCTGCCTCCTGAGCGGCGGCAGAGACCCCCAAGGGTGCGGCCTGTGGAGCTGCCCTCTGGGGGTGCGTGTCCAGCCTCCTCAGGGCCTGTCCAGGCCCTGGGGCCTTGGGGAGGAGGCAGAGCCCGCCCAGCGGTCACAGAGCTGGTCCAGGTGTCCGAGCAAGCGCTGAGAGGCCAGCCTGGGTCCGTGGCAGGCGGCGCCCCCAGAGCCCCAGAGAGCCCGGGCCACTGCGCCCCTGGCTGGGTTGCCTTCTGAGCCCCAGAGTGGGCGACAGCGGCGGGAAGAGCTGGGGCTGTGGGAACCCCGTGGGAACCCCGCAGCGGCCGTGAATGAGGAGGGGGCACTGGCAGGCAGCCTCACGCGACGCAGCTCTGGGCCCTCAGGCTCTCGCGGCACCCGCAGAGTGTTTTATTTTCCGGGAGTAAATTCACAAAGCTCTTCCTGCACGATGACTAGAGGCCTCTGCACGTTGGGAAGACTGGGGCGTTTCCCCTGGCGGAGAGGAGGGGGTCGTGTTGGTGGCCCCACCCACACAGGGGGTCTCGCCCCCCTCCCGCCCCCTCGGTCCTCCCCCGACGCCCTACTTCCCCCCTACTCCCCACCTCGTCCCTCTACCCAACCCTCCTCCTGGCACTGGCCGGAGGGATTCTCGTTTCCTCAGCGGTGGCCCTACGCTGAGCATGAGAGAGGTGCTGTGCCCTTCTCGCTCCCGGAGGGGAGGAGAGCAGCCAGCAGCTTCCCGAGTCCTGTGAACAGCCTGGCCAGAGCAAACTGCGCAGGCGCCCACCGGGCTGACTGGCTCCCATGCCCTGTGGTCACTGCCACAGTGGGGTCACTGCTGGGACAGCCGCCTGCCTGGTGAAGAGGTCTCAGCTAACAAGTCTCCCCCAAAGCCTATTTTTACCTAATTTTTAAAAAGATTTATTTATTTATGCATACAAGCTGGGGTGCATGCCAGAGGTGTGTGTGGAGGGGAGTGAGAGGACTCCCCAGAGACAGCGGGAAGCAGAACGGGCGGGCGGATCCACTGAAATCCACTGCTGAGGAGAGCAGCCGGGAGACAGGAGGGGTCTGCTATGTCCTGTGGGAAGCTCCCTGGCCGGGGATAGAGCTCGTGCTGCAGTGGCTGCGAGAGCTTCAAAGTGCTGAGACTGACCCCTGCGCCCCCAGGAATGGCCCTATTTTTACCTATTTTTTTTAATTTTTTTAAAATAATTATTTATTTATACATACAAGCTGGGGTTCAGGCCAGAGGCGTGGGGTGGTGAGAGGGCTCACCAGAGACAGAGTGGGGAGCAGAACAGGCAGATCAGAAACACACTGTTGAGGGGAGCAGCGGGCGAGGCAGGAGAGGTCTGCCGCACCATGTGGGATTCTCCCTGGCTGGGCGTCGAACTTGCATCGCTGCTGCTGACAGCTCCACAGCGCAGCGCTCAACCGCTGAGCCACCAGGGAGGCCCTATTTTTACCTAATTTTTAAACTTTGCCCATGCAGGAGGAGAAGCCACAATTGGGGAACTCTGCACAGCCCTTAGCAGCTCCCAGGGCTAGATCATGCTGTGCACTCTAACTAGCCTCATACCAGCCCCTGCATCGCCCAGGACAGGCCCAGCAGGTCCGGACCTTATAACTTAATTGCTGAGGTTCTAAGGACTGTGACTGATGAGGCAAGCTTTACGCCTTCATATTTCTTTTGTTTCTACTTCATTCTCCTCATAAATAATTCATAGACAAAGTTACTGTCCCAGAAAAATACAGTCTGTTTCATCAGCCCCTTCGCACATTGTTGATGAGTGCATCTGATTTTTAAGACATACCCATGGGATTCAGTAATCTGGCTTTTTGTTTTGTTTTACGGAACTTTAGAGGCATTTATTTCTACTCAAATATTTATTTTTATAAACTCTACACTGGAAAAGTGTCGTCCCTAATGTCTTCTCTTATGTCCAAAGTATCTCATATTAAGGGGACATTCACTCAGGTGCTCTGTGATAACAAAAATCATTGTTCTCTGTTAGGTCCGTGCGGGTCCGTTACACCCCCATTTCCTCTTTATAAAAATGTTGGGAGGTAAATATTGTAGCGTTTGTTTTAGAGGTCAAGGAACTGAGCTTCCAGAAGTTTGCCCATAGGGTCTATAGAGTCAGTGTTGAAATCCGGATTCAAATGCTGAATGGGGCCTGCAGCCACATGGCTGCTGGCAGGCAGGTGTCCTCCAGCCCAGCCAGCCCCCAGCCCAGCGGGCGGGGGTCACTGCCAGGTGAGCAACGCCACCCACTGGCCGGTGCAAGGGGTCGCTGGCAGCAAGCAGACAGTGTCCCGGACCTGCCCTGTCCAGACTGGTCCCGAGAGTGGACAGAGGGGGTGCCAGAGCAGGTTACTCGAGAACACCCTGCTGTTAAAGAACATGCTCCCTGTAGTCGCACGTCCGCAGGCGCCTTTCCCATCAGCAGGCACTTCCCTGACACAGTCAGAGTTCTCCTACCTGGACGCTCATCAGCGTGGCCCAGTTGGGACTGAAGCGGGGTGTAACGGGCTGCACAGGTGCAGTGCCGGGGGCGCTCCGGCCGGAGACCAACACTCCCGCACGCACAATGGCCTCTGATGGCCCGAAGGACCCTTTCGGCTCCCTGTGAGGGCGCGCACCCTGCGGTCCTGCTGGAACACAGCGCTGCTAGCTCCACGACTACATGCGCGGCCCCCGACGCTGGCGCCTGGACAGGCTCGCGGGGCTGGATTTCGAGAAGAGAGAGGGTCTGGCGCTGCCTCAAGGCCACTGTTGGTGATCGTGCCACTCGGGCAGGAGCCCACCTGGAGGAGCCGGCTGCGGGCGGGTTTCCCATGCGGGCTGCTGCGGCCGTCCCGGAGGCGCCCACTGTGGCTGAGCCTGGCAAATGCGCCTCACGACACCGCGGGCAACAGTGCCTCACTTTGCGGCAGCTGCTGGCCACGCCTCAGAACCACAGCATCCCTGCTCAAGGCAGGAGCGGGCGCTGCCCCGGAGGGGGTGCGGGGGGACCAGTGGGAGAGCGCCCCGGACCAGTGATGCGGACCCGCCCCGCGAGGCGCCAGGACTCTGTGGTGCCAGAGCCGCGGAGGTGGCCCAGAACCCCGAGGACCCCGGGACCCCCAAGGCACCCCGGACCCCAAGGACACCGAGGCGCCCAGACCAGGACCCGGAGCACAGTCCCTTGCCCTCCCGCCAAGGCAAGCCACCAGGGTACGTGGCCCCGCAGCCTCATGCACCACCTGCCTTGCTCCCTGGCCTGGAGCAGGAGAGTCCCCGGGGTGAGGGGTCACGAGCTGCCTCCACCTCCCATTGAAGGGTCCCCACTGCCAGAGAGGTGGCCTGTGCCCCTGTGACCCCAGAGCCGTGCCTGCCTGTCCTGCCGGCACTGCAGCCCCCTGGCGCAGGGGCCTACGGATCCCCAGAGGCCCGCTCAGCGTCCCCGGCCCTTCGGGGGTCCCCCATGTCACTCCATCCTGGTGCACCCTGGGAGAGGCTGCAGCCCCTGCTCTTGACACCTGACTCCACGCACCTCTGGGCAACCCCCAAAACTCCCCTGGAGGAGGCCGAAGGGCACAGCGCTGCTGGGTGGGGGCTGGGGAGGCTGGGGTGGCCTGGGGGCGCCTGGAGGAAGAATGGGGTGCAAGGGAACAGCGAGGTCTCGTGCCTGCAGCTGGAAGCTGGGCTCTCCCGCTCCTCACATCCTGGGTTGAGTCTTCATGCACACGTATGTAATGTGCATATATGTATCTTTCCATATGTGTTTGTTTTGGGTTAGAAGAGCTGGGGTGCAGGCCAGACGTGGGGGGTGAGAAGACTCCCCAGAGACAGAGCGGGGAGCAGAACAGGTGGATCCACTGAAACACACTGCTGAGGGGACAGCATGAAGACAGGAGGGGTGTGCTGTGCCCTGTGGTCAGCCCCTGGCCAGGGTAGACTCAGGCTTCGCGGTGACAGCTGAGACTCAGCCCTCGCTCACCAGGGAGGCGCCACCCCACGGGCTCCTGTGGGGGCTGAGGGGCCCATGTGCGCCAGCAGGTGCGGTCAGGGAGAAGTTTAAGGACAGGAGGCAGGACAGTGGCACGAGGACGCTGGGGGCAGAAGAGGGAGGTGGGATGGGGGGTGGGGGGACACAAGGATCCGTCTTGGACTGCAGCCCCCATTACACCCGGACCCGGGTGGACACCGAGCCTGGGGCCTTGAGACAGCCCGGGTCCTCCCCTGGGTGACAGCACAAAGGCTACGGCCCCTGGGAGAGTGCTATGGCAGGGCCTGGTGTCGTCCGCCCGCAGCTGACAGGAAGGCCTGGCCGGAGAGCAGGGCACTGGGGTGCCCTGGAAGGCAAGATGTGGAGGTTCTTCTGAAAAATAATTATCTTCTTAATTGATATTCATGCACCATTTTACTATCATCCTGCAATCAATCAGGGCTTAAAACTTTGTTTACCTGTTCACTGTACCACGAAAATGGAGTATAATTGGAGCTTAATATGATTTGCTTCATCTACAGTTCTCAAGCTTAACATTAGTTCTTCCATTTTCTAGCTGGCCATCCCCGTCCCCGTCAGTTTTCCGTGCTCATGAAAGTGACTTGTTTCTTCCCCTCGGGATCGGAAATGGGTGTGAGAGCCAGTGTGAGGGGTGGCCCCAGAGGGCCAGGGCACACGCAGCTGTCCCTGGCGTGACCGTGAAAGGGCTTTAAAGCATCGCTGGCTGTGTTTGTTACGGGCTTGGCGCAGTGAGCTCGGTCACCCAGGGCCGCGTGCGAGCCCCTCTCGAGCCTCCGGCCTCTCCCGCCACTGCATTGGAAGGTCAGAGACGCGGCCTGGAGGTGAGCGGGTGGTCTGCTCACGGCCGGGCAGCTGCTGCCGTGCGTCAGGCTCCCTGCGCCTGTTGCTGCCCTGGCTCCTTCTTCTCTGTGGAGATGTTCTCGGGTGAGGGATGCTCCGTTAGGCTTTGAACTTCTCCGCACTCACGTTTATGTGCTAGTCAGCGTGCGTTAGCAGAGCAGGTTCAAGGGAAGCCAGACTTTTTCTCGTTATCTCCACACTTCATTTAAAAGTTGGTAGGTAAATTTGTTTAAATAATTTGCCCCATAATTAAAATCTTACAAATATTTTTCAGCTCTTCCCATTTGTTTTTATATCCACTCGACGTGTTTCATGTAGGACCCCACAACTGAGCATTTTCAAAGGCATTTCTTCTCTCTATTTCCAGGTAAGTTCGGGCATCAGACTCCCAGGTTTTAAGTGGACTCTGCCCCTCAGTGTCTGCGCTCGGCAGCTTCGCCCTGGAGGGCTCCCTTGAGGCTGCCCTGCGCCTGTGCTTGTGCATTGGGGCGCCTGGCAACGGTCCCGGGAGATGCGGTGGCCTGAGTCCCTCCCCGCGGCGGGCGACTCTGGCTGTGGGCAGCAGGGAGCCGAATCTCCAATGCTCTGGGGCCTGCGGACGCCGAGGTCCTCCTCGTCTCTGACGCGTGACCGTGTTGCATGGTCCTTCTGCTGCTCCCAGGGGAACGCCGCTGGCACTGTGGGTGCGGCCTGTCTGGCTGAGACCCGTCTTGCTGTCTGTGCGGCCCGCACCGGGCGAGGTTCCCCAACAGGAACCTCGGCCCACCCCGGGGGCTGCCTGCGCTGTGGGGCTCACAGAGGCCCCTGCCCAGCCCGGGCCCAAGGCCCTGCCTCTTCAAGCCTTTCTGCAGAACCGCTTCTCCTGTGTTCCTGGGAACACACCTCCTGTGTTTTTTCGCTTTGGGGGCGTGTCTGGAGGGTGCTTAGGTCCATCCCTGGGCCATCTGTGGACTGACACTCAGGGACCTTCTTGTGAAGGCGTGTGGTTAAAACATTTCTTCAGATCGGCCCTGGTGGCCTTTATTCATCTCAGCAGCATTCACACTCAGACTGCTTGAAGCAGAAGCAAACCCCTCGAAACCCAGCCCCAGGGCCAGCGTTACCTGGTGTGTTTGAAACGACCACTGTGCCTGCCCTCAGTGCACCCCTGCCATGCTCCAGGAGCTGGCCCGTGTGCAGGCCTAGCTCAGCCCGGGCCGGGGTCTGGGGTCCCCTTGAGCCTCAACTTCAGCTCCAGCACCGCAGGGGCCGAGCTTCAGCGGCTCCTGACACTCGGGCTCACTGTTGTCAAGGTGCTGTCCCTCAGAAACTGGGGGATTAAGTAAGTAATCAAGTGTTCCAGGAAAGTGGTTATTTACAGGTTCTCTAAGGGGCATATTTAAGTTGGTTGTGATATTATTGTGAACAAATTTTGAACGCGATGCCCGGTGTGATGAGATGCAGCGTGGCCACCCACCCCTTCGCCAGCGCCACTGTGGGGCCAGCCATGGCACTGTGGGGCCCCGCCCCATCTCCAGCACTCAGACAGGGTTGTGTGAGGCCAGCAGCCTCCGGGCCCGGCGCTGAGGGCACCACTGTCCTCCTCCTGTAGGTGGGGGCTCAGGGGGGCTTCATGGGGCTTCTGGGGCCTGTGGGTGTGAGTGCTGGTGCCGGGTGCTGGGCCCTCCCCGGCTCCTGCCCCTCAGGTGCCTGGGCCAGCAGTAATGTCCCTCGGGATGGCCCATAGAGGACTCTGCTCTGACAGACTCGGCAGGAGGTTCTGGGTGCTGACTGTGGGGTGGCCTAGCTGCTGGCGCGGCGTCCTGCGCACTGTCCACAGCAGCTGATCTGCGTGTGAGGGTGCGTGCCATGTGTCAGTGTGCGCTGAGTGTGCGTGTGTGCACATGCATGAGTGTGCACGAGAGTGTGAGCATGTGCGAGTGTGAGTGTGTGTGCATGCACATGTGTGTGAGTGCACAAGGGTCTTGTGGTGTGGGCACACGTGCGGTTGTGTGGCTGTGTGTGTGTGCACGTGTGTGCAGGTGCACTTTAGCACGGCATGCACACTCTGAGCACGCCAGTCTGCGGCCATGTTTGTGAGGTGTTTCCCTGCTGACCCGTTCCCACTAGCAGTTCCCAAGAAGCAGGGGTGGCTGGTGGGTGCCTGGCAGCTCCCCACCAGAACTGGGGCCCGTCTGCTTCCAGCCCCTCTTCTGGTCTTCTGGCTACTGCCTTTCACCTGCCTGCCTGCCTAGATGCCTCCCTGCCTGCCTACCTGACTACTCACCTGCCCCTCTCTCTCCCTCCCTCCCTGCCTCCCTCCATCCTTGCCTGCTGAGAGCAGGGATATCGTGTCCCCACGGGGGCAGGGTGCAGAGACCTAGGTGGGGCCTCAGCTGCTAAGGGCAGCACCCAGGGCTTGCCCAAAGGACATGGAGCCTGTGTGTGTCTGAGTGTGCCGTGTGCCTGAGTGAGTGCTATCATAAGTGAATGTGTGCAAGGAATTTATTCAAAATTTCCTTTCTCAAATTTCCACATTTTTCAGTGTTTTTTCTAAACAAACAGCATCAGCTTGACACTGAAATTTTCTTTAAAGTGGCCTGCAGCGGGCGGTGGGCAGCGGGCAACAAGGGGCGTCTGCGCGGAGGGGACATTGGACCTCATGGGCTCCCGCTCCGTGTTTGGGGACCCCCTTCCATCTTGGGGAGGCCAGGTGGAGCAGTCCAGCACTGGGGCCTCAGGCTGCCTTGTGGGGCTCCCTGGGACGGTGGGGGTGACTGTTTCTCAGCATCAGGCTTGCTGGAGACGGTCCCTGTGGGCGCTAGCTCAGGGTGAGCCGCCCGAGGACCCAGGGCTAAGACAATGCCCCAGAGATGCCCCGCACCTCAGAGCAGCCCTGCGGGCACTGGCCTTTTTGTCCCTGCGTCCTGAGCACGTCTGAAGTGGGAACATCCTGAGACAGTCACAGAATGTCGGCTGCGGTCTACGTGTGACGTGAAGGCCTCGGGCTCCCGGCCTCAGCGCTGCGGCCTCCAGCCGGGTCAAAGCCCATGTCTCCGTGGGTGTTCCAGATGCATTCGCGCCTGTCTTGCCCTCTGCGTGGGGGACCAGGTCCGCACTTCTGGGGGTCTGATTCCCTGACTTCCCAGGAGTCTCTGATTCCCTAAGACGGAAGAACAGTCTTCGGAGCACTTGGGAGAAATCTCACCAGAGGAGGATTCTGGGATCACAGATGGGGGAAGATGCCACGCAGAGCAGCCCTGCCCGCCCTCTCGCTCGCCTGCTGGGGCTGTGGACTCCTGGAGGAGGCTGTTCCAGCCTCCGTTTCCAGAGGGAGCTGTGGCTTCTCTGGGCAGCCTGATGGCGCGTCACAGAGCACACCCGGGGCTCTGCTGAGCCTCTTCGGCTCCCGAGTGCCTGCCGCACTGGTGCTGGGCGCTGGGTGGGCGGCGGACCCCTGAGGGCAGTACTGCGCCCTTTGCGCAGCAGGAACATCGCCTGTGCAGGGAGCGCTATCTGGGTCCCACACCCTGCTCTGGGGCTGCTGTGGGGGCACAGGCTTAAGGCCCCAGGGTTGGGGCCCTCCTCTGCCCAGCGCCGCCCCAGGACCAGCCTCACGTGTGTGTGCACACGTGGGGTCTGGGTGTGTGCCACCTCTGTGAGCCGGGAGGGCTCTGCAGGGCCGGAGGGAAAGCAGAGGTCACGCCCCTCCCCATGAGCGACAGCCCTGCTGTGTGCTCCAGAGAATGTGCCCAGGGCGAGGGAGGGCCCTGTGGCTGGGTGGGTCTCGCCCTTTGCGCCAGACCGCTCTGGGGGCACACGCTGCTTCCTTCTGCTTTACTGAGTGGCATAATCATCGCTGGGCTCTGGGCACCAGGGCCTGCTGCCTCGCGATGGAAACACACGGCCAGAAGCTCTGGTAGCCCCTGCCCCTGCCACCCTTGGGCTCCCCAGGCGCAGCCCCATGCGGGGTGGGAAGGGCAAGCGCAGCCGGGTGCGCAGAGGACGGCAGGATGGGGCCTCCACGTCGGCGGGGACCGCTCAAGTGGCGGCCGCTGTTCTTAAACGTCTGTGAACATCTTGAGAGCTATTTCTTTCTCCTGTCGGCACTTCTCAAATGCTTTTATGAATATTGAGTTTTTAAATTTAAATTTAAATTCCTAATGTGTGGGGGAGAGATGTTCATTTTCTTTGTGTCAAAATTATCTGCAGTGTTTTGTTTTTCTTTTATTTTCATGTTACTGGGTAGCTGTATTCTCCTTTTCCCTGAGTGAGGGTTTGTGAAGATATAAACCAAAAGTAAAAAGTCAAAGCTAAATGTTAAACAACAGTAACGGCGAACTCTTAGAACAGTCCTTTGTGGTGTAGCCAGAACGCGGCACCCTGACCATAAGTTCCAGCTCCTGACTGCCCATGCCAGGCCGTGGCTGGCCGGAGACCATCGAGAGCCTCCTGGTAATTGTCAAATAACTGAATCATAGACCACTTCGACTTGACGGTTAAAAATATTTCAAACGCCAAAGTTGATATCAGAGAAATGGAGTAGAAAACCGTTTGGTGGTAACCAGACGTTGCTTAGTATTTCCACTTAGATATTTTAGTTATGACCGAGAGGCATCATCTGCGAAAGCCACAAAGAGGGCTGTCCCACTCTCACTTCAGACGAGGAAGAGGAATGTCTCCCTCGGGAGAGAAATCTCTCATTGCTGTCCGGAGGGCCGCTGGCAGGCTCGGCCCTACTCAACACGCTGGAGCGCGGCAGTGGAATGCGCGTGCCGGTGTGGACAGTGCAGAGGCGGCGGCCACGTCCACCTAGAGCTGGCGGGGTGGACAGACTTGGGGCCGTTTATTACATGCCCACTCACCTTTAAAACCACTGAAAATCAGCGTGTTTGGGTGAAGCTGTGGCAGTGTACTTCAATATTCAGTAGGTGCCAGGGCTTTTTTTAACCCTGGCCTAAATGACACGATCTCTTCTCCATTCTATTAAAGCCCTCCGGTCTGGGCGTGCCCACGTACCGTGAGATGCCACGGGCACCTCTGTGGGCAGTGAGTGGCGTGTCCCTGGCACGCCTGGACGCTCCGTGGGTGCAGCCCCACGCGTCTGCCCAAGCGCGGAGGCCTCGTGTGTGTAGCTCTGTCCTGCGACTTGGGCCCCGGGCGCCCGTGGGAGAGGACCAGACCGGGATGGTGTGTCCACACCCTGCACTGCCAGCCTGGAGCGGGACATGCCTTCCAGCCACCGGGGGAACGCGGGTCTCATGGGGGCAAACCAACCAGTGCCAGGCTCTTGGGCTCCAGGAGGACGCCGGGCCAGAGAGCGCCCTGGGCTGTGGCCTCTCTGCGCCCCCACCTCGCACCGGGGAGCCGGCTCCTTCAGCCTCAGTGCTCTGGACCCTGGCCTGCCTGGGCGGGGCGGGGCGCCCCCCAGTGGAGGCTCCATGTAGAGGCCACGGTCCAGCGGGAGCTGGCTGAGAGCCTTAGCTGCAGGGGGCCGGGCTGGCAGCTGGCAGAGCCCCGGAGGCCTCGCCTTTCAGTGCGGGGGGGAGGGACAGTCCACTCGCCTTCCCGCTGCTCAACCCGTAGAGAAACCGCGCGAGACGACGTCCACGCTGAACCCCGCTGACTCCCGCCTGCTGACGGTGTGGCCAACTGTCTTCCCAGCTGGCCTGCGGTCGAGGAGCCGACACTCGGCGAGCGTGCTGGGGCTTCCTCTCACACGCCGCTGACGTCGCTCTGGGGTCACTCCAGCCTCTCCGCGCCATACTTGCTGGAACTGCCCTGGCCACGGCGACCCCTCAGCCGGTGGCCACGGGGACCGCGGTCAGCGTATCGCTGAGACGTCACAGACACCTGGACTGTGCTGTTGCCCCACAGTGAAGAGATGAGACAGGCTCAGTGAGCTCGCAGAGGCTCAGAAGTCCAAAGGGAGCCAGGGGCCACCAGGGGGCCGGGGAGCCCCAGGGAACCATGGGGCACCAGGGGGGCAGGGGGCACGGGGGTCCGGGGGGTGCCAGGGGGCCAGGGAACACCAGGGAGCCAAGGAGCATCGGGGAACCAGGGGGCACCGAGGGGCCAGGGGGCACCAGGGAGCACCAGGGGGCCAGGGAGCACCAGGGGGCAGGCCGCTGTGCTCCTCCGCAACGATTTCCCGACTGTTTCTGCGACGAGAGCGTCTGCTCTTCGCATGTGAGCCCACCCTCCGCCACCACACCTGAGGTTTTGTGAGGCCCCCACATCTGCCTGCGCAGCGGCAGGAGGCCAGCGCCAGCTCTGCCCGCGGCCCCGGCAGAGGCGGAGCCTGGGGAGCGAGCATGACAGCCGCTGCCCGCCTGTGTCGGCCAAGCCGCCCTCCGCTCGGACCCCTACCTAGCTGGAGCCTGGGGCACAGGGCAGCGTGGCGCGCGGCCCCCTCCCGGTTTCAGCAGCAGCAGCTCGGAGTCCCGTCTCCCGCGAGGGACCAGCCGCACGCAGCCTCAGGGTGGCCTTTGTTTCGAGTGGATGTGCCTGCAGCCTGAGGCTGAATTTGTGGTTTGAAGCCCAGGGCCCTCTGCAGGAAGGAGCAGTCCTCGGGGTTTTTGGCGTTGCCCACGAGGCATGTGCTCTCCGCGCCGAGCCGCGCACAGGGAGTCCCTTGCGCTCTGTCCCACAGCACCGCCCCGTGGCTGGTCTCCGTGTCACACTTTACATTCTGTGTCGTGGAGATTTTGCTTTGATTGATTTTTTAAAAATCGTTTGAAAATGCGGGAGTCTTCAAACTTTGGGTTCACCCAGATTTGACAGTGACCCTACTGTAGATGACAAAGTTTTTGATGTTGCAGGAAAGAAGGAGGAAATTTTCAGGGCCAGATGCTTCTGCCAGGTGGGGACAGGAATCTGAGGGAGGGCCGAGGGTGGGCTGCTCGTGGCAGGGAGAAGGAGAGGTGGCTACAGGCCAGCTCAGGTACAGGTGAGCAGTGAAGTGTTAGCTGGTGTTACTCTGCTCCTGTGCTCTCTGGTGGAAGGATTTAAGCTATGCCTTTAGCAGAGAAAACCAGTAGGTGGATGATATTGGAAGTTTGTGGCAAGAGTAAATATCTCTAATAGGAGCTGTGTAGGAGGAGAGGTGGGCTGACGGGAGGTGTTCTGAGCGCACCAGGCACTGGGCCCACTTGGGGGCTTTGTAAAGAACTAGCAGTGAGCCTGTCTGCACGGCTGTGTGTTTTCTTCAGGAGTGCATGATGCAACCTATCACAGCAGCGGGGACCCAACCACATTTGGCACTTCGCCAGAGGATGGGAGGAAGCCTCTGGAGGTGGGGGTGTTTGCAGGGAGTGACCACAGCGATGGCAGAGACCAGCCACGTCGTTTGAGCTGAGTCAGAATGGAAGTGAGGACAGAGTGGGGACTGGAAGTTGAAAGGGGAGACAAATTGGAAGTCAGAGTGAGAAAGAACTTCTGAGGATTCTAGAGAGACTGAAACGGTCTTTGGGCAGTGAGGAAGGGTCCCGGGGATGGCTAAAGGCACCTGAAGGGGGTGAGCTGGGGCGTAGGTGTGGGAGTGTGGAGGCCGAGGAAGAAAGGCTTCAGGGACTCAGGCGCTGGAAATCACATTGTGAACGTGTGGACATCCCTGAAAGCTAAGAGGAAAAGGAATGTGGGGAATGGGGAACCATGTAAATTCCACAAGCATCAAAGGAAGGTTGTCTTAAAGGATCTGTCACTTGCCCACTTTGACACCTATTGCAACTGACAGAGTTGTACAGTGAAGTCAAGCTTCTAAAAACAGTGCCTATCTCTTAAACCATTATGATATGCTACTTCCTGGAATGCTGTGCCAACTTAACCCCCCTCTTCCCAGCTAGTCCTGTTTATTCTGCCTGCGTCCATCTCTTGGGACTTTCACTGGGCCTTTCTGACCTCACCGTCCATACTTGTTCCAGGGATCAAGCTTTATCTTCTCAGAATCTTGAAACTGACCTAAATGTCTCCCCCTGCTCCTTCATCAAAACCCAACCTCATTTCTTTCTCCTTCTTTCCTTTCTTTCTGCTTAAGTCCCATGGCATCATCTAAGAATATTTTAACATTTCCCAAATACTCTTCCCAACTATCCCACTCAAATCCTAATCGGCTGATGTAGAACTTTTTGATTAAGATTGTCTTCAAGTAATAACAGAGGAAAAAGTTTTTCAATTATCTCTTAAATTCACTAAACTATAACTGACAGCTAAAAATCTATTAAATCAATAAATAATAAATTTCAAAAATGGCATAAAACACAGGTAATATTAAAAAGGCTTCATAGCAGACATTTGGTTTTGGCGAAAATGAACTTAATCAGAATTCTGTGAATTCATACTGGACACCCACGACTGCTTGTACCAAAGCATTCATCTTGTCCTTCTCATTATTTAAGGGGAAATCTTAAAGGCCAAAAAACTTGTGAATTTCAACAATTAAGGTCAAGTAAATGTTCTATCTTAGTATTAAAGTCATTTGAAGTTGAAGGCAGTTTTGTGAAGTTGATCTCGGAGGAAGTTTTGGCAGCAGAGGGGCAGCAGCAAGGCAGAATGACAGACAATGGGCTTCTGAGTGACTGACTTCAGGTAGTTCTGAGAGCACTGAAATCAGGCTGGTTATTACTGGCCTGTATCTTGTTTCAGATCATCTCTGGGAAGTGCTGCAGGAGGTAGTGCAGTCAAAGGAATTTAAAAAAAAAAAACAAGAAAATCTTCTCTTTGTGTCCAATACAGACCGTCCCTGGCCCTGGTTTCTTCTTCAGAGAACGTGGCAGTAATGATGAAGTATCAATCATCACTCTCCCTTCCTTTTCATAAGGAAGCTCTCACATTGTGCTTATGTGATAAATTGATTCTGACATAGTTTTATGGAATTTTATTTCTTTTTCAGATTTTACTCTTTCCCTCCATTTAATAGTCTGATTTATTTTAATGGCCATAATGTATTCTGGCAAAATCCATTTAATTTTGCATTATATATATTGAATGCCTCTAATAAAAGTATTAATCAGAAGAGCATAGGAGAATATCCTGAAAATGATAAATGAGGCTTAGGGTTTGTTTTATGAATCAGCCCCATTTAAAAAGTTTTGCAAATTTATGTGGTTCAGATAGGAAACCTGAGACAGTGGAATGTCCTTCATAAAACCACACTGGCTAAAATTACTCTGAGGCATGAGATATATTTCCATTTCTTATAGATTTTACTCTTATTTGTGGATGTAGTAAATGAACCTTGGAAAAGATGCTAATCTAGAAGTTTCTTATAAACAGTTGCCACTTTATGCAAATAAAGGTCAGATGTTAAAGGTTAGAGTTTTTTGATGGGAGGTATCTGTTTTCCATTTCTCACTGGTTAACACTTAAGGTTTACATATCCTTTATCTGGTATCTTTGCTTCTGGTGACCTAGGCTTCCAGGCAGCAGTTATACCAATAACAGTGGCAACCGAGACCCCATGTCTGTCCAGAGCCGCACAGCCAGGCCCCGCGGCCCAGGGAGGCTGTGAACGGTGGGCCGCATGGTGGTCTTCCTCCCCAGCACTCAGCGAGGCTGTGTCAGGCCCGACACTAGCCTGCCTGGTGGCCATGTGGTGCGTAGCCAGCGCAGAGGCTCACCTCTCTGGAACGTTCTTCTTGCAGCACTCATGGAACTTCAGCTGCTGTTGTGATAGCGTGCCGTCGTTTCGGTCAGTCAGGTCCACAACTGTGTGACCGGGGCTGTTTTCTTCACTGCACTTACACACACCTGGGTCTCTGCTCAGTGCTGAGACAGACTAGTGTTTCTGCCGTTCAGTCTCTGTTAGTTCCCGAACGTCTTCTGTACGACTTACACTTGTGTTTCTCCCATCTAGTATTTTAGGTTGGCCCTAAAAGCAGGGACATCAGTGAACACCTATGGGGTGAGGGCAGGCGCTTCAGCCTCTGTGGTGACAAGCAGCCTGCCCCTGCCAGGGAGAGTGTGCCCAGTCCTGGTGCAGACAGAGGGCTGCTCCCGGGAGTCAGGCCATGCTCCTCTGAAGGCCCAGCTGGGGACACTGCTGTCAGTGCCGTCAGGCTGAACAGTGGACACCGTGTACCTCACTAGGGTCAGGGAGAGATTTCTGCTCTGCGTCTTCTTAGCTATGTTGATCTGGAACTTAACTATAATTGCACATTCCCTTTTTGTGTTCTCAGTGTCTTTTCATAGTAAAGGGGCATTGGATGCACGTAAATTGAATAGTCAACGTGGAAAGACCCAATGCCCTTTCATAGAGAACAGTCTGCCCAAGCTAGAACGCTCCTTCCTTAGCATGCGTGGGCGTCCACTTGTTGGTGCTGGACAGTAACTCTGCATTCAGGTCTCATGTGCTTACTCAGCTGTGAATGCAGCATAACCTCCCAAAGCCTCACGTTCAAAATCTGTTCTTGGAGAGTCATTATGAGAATTAAATGAAATAATGTTAGTAAAGTCCCAAACATTAAACCTAGCATATAGTCATTTGGAAATCAATATTATCACCCATTTATTCACCCATTTATCCATGCACTCATCCACCCATCCACCCACCCATCTACTCTTTCTTCTTTCCTTCCTTCTGTCCATCCACCCATCTCTATCATCATAATCATTTCTGGGCTTGAAGAGGTAGAATACATATTTTTATTAAGCAGCTGACTCTTCAAGCATTACATTTCTTCTGATAACCTCTACTTTTCTGCACTAGGTGGCGTTTCTCACATAAAATTTTTTATTCTATTTTTTACTTTAAAAAGCGCAATTCTCAATTTAATAAATTCAATTAAATATTTTGAAATGGGCTAGAATTTAGCTATTTAAGCAGGCAAGGAAATAATTTTAAGGATGTAATTTCTTAAAACCCATTAAAAGATTTCATACCATAAAGATTTCACGTTAATGAGGTATGCTTTGGGGGACTTGGGGTCACGGACTCACTCATCCTAAACACCAAGTGCTTACTGAACACACACGAAGTACCAGCTGCTATGCTCGCTGCGATGTGAGGGGGCTGGGGGCCTCCATCCCCACAGAACTCCCTTCTTTTTTAAAGATTTATTTATTTATGCATACAAGCTGGGGTACAGGACAGAGGCATGGGGTAGTAAGAGGGCTCACCAGAGACAGAGTGGGAAGCAGCACAGGCAGATGGATGGAAGCACACTGCTGAGGGGAGCAACAGGCGAGGCAGGAGAGGTCTGCCGCACCATGTGGGAATCTCCCCGGCCCGGCGTTGAACTCTTGTCGCCGCTGCAGACAGTTCTACAGGGCTGGGCTTGACCGCCGCACCCCTGGGGAGGCCCCAGAGAACTCCTTTAAATGTGTTGAATCCAAACGGAAAAGATGAGTGTGCAGGAGAACAAATGAGCCACATTCTCGACTTCCAGACCCTGGATTTGACTTTGCTCAAATATGAAATTCCCTTGGGAGTTTCACAGTGTGGGATGAAAACGTGGAATAAATGGCATCTCAATGAACTTAAAAGTAAAGCGGGGCCTCCCCGGTGGTGCAGCGGTTGAGCGCTGCGCTGTGGAGCTGTCAGCAGCAGCAACGCGAGTTCGACGCCCGGCTGGGGAGAATCCCACATGGTGTGGCAGACCTCTTCTGCCTCACCCCCTGCTCCCCTCAGCAGTGTACTTCTGATCTGCCTGTTCTGCTCCCCACTCTGTCTCTGGTGAACCCTCTCACCGCCCCACACCTCTGGCCTGTACCCTAGCTTGTACGTATAAATTAAAAAAAAAGTAAAGTGGCCAGAGAAAAAGACACATCACAGGTAGAAAAACAACGATGAAAATGACAGACTCTCGTCCCACGCCAGGCCAGCCTGGAGATCAGGGAGCGGTACTTTAGAAATTGAGAAAAACTTACTCTGGAGTGTTTTCAACAGTTACATGCATTTCAAAAGTGAAAGTGCTCTGAAGACCATCCTGGCCACGTCTGGTCAGTCAAAGCTGAGAGCCCCAGGAGGTGGCACAGGCACGGGTTCCGAGCGGGAGGGGGCAGAGGGGCACGTGGTAGCCCGAGGGGCAGACCCGGAGACGGTCCTCCTGCCAGCCAGGCGTCGGGTCAGCCAGCTGCTCTGGTCAGCGAGGCCTCCTTCATTGATTTCCAAGAGGACGCTTCCTGGCAACTGTGACACCTAGTTTGCCTTCCCTGCCTCTCTGTTCTTCCTGCTGCCACTGGGGGAGTTTGAGACAAGAGTGAGGACAAGAGCTTCTATGCAGCCGTCGGGAGGCCATCCTGGCCTGCCGGAGGCGGCCCGCAAGTCACAGCCGCGCTCAGGGGTCAGTGCCAGCAGGCAGGACCAAAGGGCCTTGTGGCACGCACCGGACACTCCCTAGTCGGGAGAGCTTCAGAGACGGCAAAGTTAGGGCAAAGAAGACCACGCTAGTGTGGACAGCCTTGTGACAGCACAGAAGACTGAAGGCGCACAGCAGAGCTCCAGGCTGGGCCTGCACTGGGAGGCCAGTTGGTTTCCAGCAAAGCTGGGAGGGAAGCTCCGTGAGGAAAGGCGGCTCCCCTACAGACGCTGTGGGCAGCTGGCTGTGGACACTCAGCAAGAGGCGGCAGCCCCGAGCCTCATGTGACGTGAGGCTGTGACGTGTCTGTGGTCAGGCCCAGCTGTCAAGAAACAGCTCAGAAAGAACGAACCTCGAAATAAAACTATTCATGCTTTGGGGCATCATCAAAATTTTTCTAATTTGTGCTTTAAAAATCATTGTTATCATCTGGGAAAGGCAGCCACACTGGGGAAGACAAAGCCAGCGGGTTTCTGATCCAAGACTGTGCCCAGTGCGCATGAAGAACCTTCCCGACTTTGTACCCACAGACAGACAGCACCGTTCAAACACGAGAGGAGGAGCAAAGGCCGTCGAGAGCACCGGCCAGACCGCGTGCGAGGAGCAGACGCGCCTTCGCCGCAAGCGACAGTCCTGGGCTGTGCAGCCCTCGGGAGGCCATAGGCGAGGCCAGGCTCACAGACAGGACCGAGCAAGCTGGCCTGAGGTGCACGGTGCCATGGGGTGTGCGCCTGGGCCGCTGGCCTGGCTGCGGGGACAGGCTGCCCTCACCGCGGTGGGTCCCGTGTCCCAGAGCCGCTCAAGGGCGCTCACCTGCACGAGTCCCCTGGGAAGATCGGGTCCACCCAGGGCGGGGCACACCAGCTCCGGGGAAGGGGCCCCAGGAGCTCCCCTGCACCCGGACAGAGACGGGGGTTCTGTTCCCATCAGCCGTTCAGGGGAGGAAAACAGGCTCGGAGGAGCTTGGCCAGGCTGAGCAGACGGCAGCGCCAAGGTCTCGCAGCCGAGCATCGCGGACTGATCCTGGGACCTCCTGGCATCCACGACGACGATACATGATCAAGCACAGAGCGCGCAGTGCTCGAGTTAACGGCCTGCCCGTGGGAGGTCACAGGCAGTCGCCAGTCTTGTCCGTCCACCTGGGGTCGGCGCGGAAACGGACTCTTGGTCTTCAAAGGGACGCACATTCTCTTTCTTCTATTTTAGGCTCCAACAGATTGGATAATGGAAGTGAGAGAATCACAAATGCTGACGCTCATTAAACTGAAGGACGGAGGGCGCTGCACTTGGCCGCCTCCTGCTCCCCAGACCGGCGGCCTTCAGCGGGCTGCTCTGCAAGGTCAGAGACATCCTTTGCGTGGTAGGCGCCAACATCACGCCGTAGACTAGCGCTCTCGGGAGAGCCAGGGTGTGTGCTCCAGCGGGAAGGCCAGCGCGGAGAGGCCGCGTCTGTCTGCGCGAGGGCGGCCGTGGAGCATGGCGCGGGCCCATGCAGCCAAACCCAGCGGGCTCAGTGGGTCGGCCAGGGGCTGCTCCCGCGCTGTGCCCGCCCAGCCGCGTCAGAGGAGCCGGGGGGCGATGAGGTCTCCCCACTTCACTGCCTGGTCACGCCTCCCTGGGTGACCCCACGGTGACCAGGCCTGCATGCGCGGGCGACCCCACGGCCAGCCTCAGACAAAGATTTAGGTTCTTTTACTTGGTGAGCGTTTTGTTTTGGTAAGCGAGCATGCTAAGACTTTCTCTTTTCTAGGTGACGGTTCAAATGCTGTTTGCGTGTCCCCAAAGCAGACACGTCTGCGGCCGGGGCCCCGCGCCCTGCCCCCGAGTGCAGGAGTGGGGTGACCGCTTATGGGCCTGCTGGCACGTGTACGGGCTCACTCGTCCCTTCGCTGAACCCCCGTGGTGCTTGCGGGGCCTTGGTGCCTGAGGGCTCTGGACGGAGGGGTGAGGGGGGTGGGTATGCAGCATGCACCTCGGGAGGTGTCGGAGGTGGCAGTGGCTGTGGCGTGAACCTGCGACCAGCAGCCCCTGAGAAGTCCCCCCTTACCCGACGTCTCTGGGGCACCAGAAGCACCGTGGGGTCTCCATTAACCAAGGTCAGCCTCTCTGGGGTGGAGCCAAGCGCAGGCTCCAGAGATGGGATCTGAGCCCCAGGCTGACTGGGCCCAGTGATTCTGTCTTCGCTGAATCAGGGTGGCTCCTGCCACTGCCGCGTCCAGCCAGCTCCTCCTTGCACTCGCACTGGCGCAGGCGCAGAGAATCTTACCCAGCGGAGGCACTGAGCTCTTGGGGCGGCCCTGCCCCCGCGGGGCCTGGAGCAGACGCTGCTGGTCCCTGGGCCCTGGCGCCAGCAGGACCACGGCAGCTCCAGGGAGGCCAAGCGCTCCCTGTCTGATTCGCCAAGGCGTGAGGTTCGCCCTGGGCTGCAGAGATCAGCCCCTCCAGGGGCCGCGCGGCTGGAATCGCTCAGGCTCCTGCGCGGCGCTTTGGCACTGATGGAACTGCAGGATGTTTTCTTTAACTTTTTCTAAAATCACCTTTTTCTTGAGATTTAATTAACATATAACTTTGTGTGTGTTCAAGTGTACAACACCATGATTAACAGTTGCATATTTTGCCAGGTTTTTTCATTGGTTGCTTTTTTCAGTTTTCAAAATTACTTTCCCTATTCTCAGTGTCCGTCCTTTGTCATGCATGTGACGCTCAGGTGTGTCCCTTGACCCCGCCGGCCCGCCCGGGGACGAAGGGGCACTGTCCAGGGACACGGCCCTCTGCCGGGGCGTCCTGGCCAGACACTGACCCTCGCGGCGTTAGCTTCAGCGCGGACTCGGTGTTTCGCTGGCTGGAGACTCCTTCCTCTGGTGAGCGGGCCGAGCACGCTGGTTCGTTTCTTTTCCAGAGAAAGCCGCTCGCATGGGGCGCGAGGGGCCAGGCGGACCCAGAGCAGGGCGCCAGCACCCCCACGCGGGCGAGGCCCACCCCAGGCGGGCCTGGCCATCTCTGCGCGCAGGGTCAGCCCTGGGCGGGTGCAGGGCAGGGTGGGGCCGAATGGATGATTCCTTTTAACTGGTCTTGAATGTTCCGTGAGCACGTTTTTGTTTAGAGGCAATGAACGGGCTGTTTGTGGGAAAAGAGGCCCTTTGCTGGTGCTCGCTGTGGGGAACACGAGAGGAGAGGACGTTTAGGGCCCAGCAGCGTGGGAAACCCGTCGCTATGCACGCGGAGAGGGAAGAGCAGCTGAAGTGCTCTCTTCCTGTGTAAAATTTAAGCGAGGAATGTTCGCCCTCTGCTGGATTGTGTTGGGAAGATCACAGCAAATTTTTAAAAAGGAAAACGAATAGAGGATGGCAGACTGGGGTGGGGGTGGGGGCTGCCGCGGGCGGAGTCAGCCCTGCACATGCTGGGGGCCTGTTCTCTGCCTCTCACCTGGAAGTGCCCCCGGGACTGAGCCATGGACTGTGCCCTCCGTGTGGCACTGACTTGCCAGGCTGGTAGAGAGGCCACCGACGTGACCGCGAGTCCCTGGCTGCGGGAGGTAAATTGGCTTCATTTTAACTGAAAACCAGCTATCAAGATTATTAAGATCTCCCCAACTCATTAACACAGTCTGAAATGACTGTGTCCGGTCAGCGACGTCTGTGCTTAAACGTGCATCCACCCCCTGGAAGGGTGGATGCGCCTTTCATGTGGTACACGCGCACAGGCGCGCATGGCACACGTGTGCAGTCAGCCTGCCCACGACTCTCAGGAGTTGCTCAGAAACGGCTGTTACCATCTTGCCAGTTAACGCTGCTCAGAAATCTCCAAGCAGGTTGTGTAAAAACGCCGAAATTAACCGGACTTCAAGAGAGACTTTCCTCTCACTGAGACCTAGTCCGCGGGGAGCTGGTCGCCAGGGGGCGGGGAAGTGGAGCTGTGCCCGAGCCTGGGGAGGGGCCTGCACCGGCTGGGAGGGGCTGAGGTGCGCGGAGGCCTTTCACTGAGAGGACCCAGGGGCCGCCCGTTAGGCGGGGAGGCCAGCGCCCTGGACGATGGCCATGTGCTCTGTCGGCTGGCCACGCCTCCTCAGGCCGACCTCGTGGTGCCCGCCGCCACCGCCTCTCCACCCAGCCCTGCCACACCAAGGGCAGCCACGACCCGGGCTCCAGTGCACGCTCGAGCCCACCACCCGCTCTCGGGAAGGGAGCGCCACGCCTGGCCACTGCCCGCCCAGGGAGGGACGTGCCACAGTGACTGCATGATCCCAGGTCTTCTGGGAGATAGCCCACAATGTATAACAAAGCTTTAAATGTTTAGACTATTTGAATAATTTAACCTTTTGAAATTTATTCTAAAGCATTGGTTTATGTTTAGTGGTTAATCTAGATGCTTCCCCTTGACGTCAGCAAGAAGCCTCAGCCCAGCCCGGGGCAGAGCAAGCGGGCAGGCCAGAGCGGCTCAGCCAGTGGTCAGTGTGGAGTCTGACCCCACATGGGGTGACCGGGACTGTAATGGTAAGAGGTATGTATTTTTTTAGATTATTTATTTTTGCATACAAGCCGGGGTGCAGGCCAGAGATGGGGCGGTGAGAGGACTCCCCAGAGACAGAGTGGGGAGCAGAACAGGCGGATCCACTGAAATCCACTGCTGAGGGGGCAGCAGGGAGACAGGAGAGGTCTGCCGCACCCTGTGGGAAGCTCCCCAGCCGGGCGTTGAACTCGCGTCGCAGCTGGCGACAGCTCCATAGTGCAGCACGTAAGTGCCACCCGGAAGACTCCAGATGTGTTGTTTTTTTTTTTTAAAGCAGAAACCCCACATCTCGGCAATTAGGAATTTTAAAAAGCAGCGATGTGCTGAGACTGTGCCTAGTCCTTTGGGGAGTAGAGCTGGGACTGGAGATGGACACCGTGGCCCTGCCGTGGCCGCTGGAAGGCCGGGTGGCCGGACATCTGTGCAGGGTGCTGTCCCGGAGCAGAGGAGCTCGACCCAGGTGGTCTGAGGAAGACCGGGGACACGCACAAAGGACGCCCCGGGGCTGTGGCCCAGGGGAGGGATGTCCCGGGGGTCGCTGGAAGGCCCCGGCCTCGGGGGACCCCCGCGCAGGCCCTGCAGCCCCCGGTGTGCCACATGGGTGCTAGAGGGGAAACAGCCGCAGCGCGAGCCCCCCCAGAGCGGGCAGGCGAGGTGGCCGGGGCCAGGGCAGCGCAGCTCCTCCGTCCTCTCTGCCGTCTGGCACAGCAAACCAGCCGCGAAGCCGCCGTCGTGAAATTCTCTCTGGATGTGCTTGGCCTTTATTCTAGTCCAGAAAGCTCCAAAGAAGCGACAGGTCCTCTCTCTGGTCCTTTGCTGCTTCTAGGAGAGACCTAGGACGCAGTGACCCACCTGTGGCAGCCCCATGGGAGCACACCGTGTGGGCTGGCTGTCGTATCTGAGCCTGTCCCCAGGGGCGACGGGCCAGACGCGTGCTCACGGCCTCCCCGTCGCCCTGACCAGGCTGAGGCGGGGGAGGGGGCCTGCCTGAGAGCGCAGACCCAGGGCGCCCTCACCTGTCCGTGCCTTGGCCCCGCGCCCTCCTCGCTCTGCAAACACTGGGACTGTTCTAACCCTCCTGGGGACCCTTCTGCCCTGCCCCTGAGCCCCCGCTCCGGCCTGCAGGCGACGGCTGACCCACCCCTGGCTGTCACCAGGCCACCTGGGGGGTGTCCTGCGTCTGGGCGGGGCGCATCCTCTTGGGGCTTGCGCCTGGGCCAGTGGTGGTTCTGACTCAGCACCCACTTCCAGCAGCGGCAGGAGGCATTGCCGTAGCAACACAGACCTGCAGGACTTCATCGCAGCCAGACAATAAAGGGGCAGAGCTGAAGGAGACAGAGTGACTCCTGAGTCCCCGGCCCTGGGCGCCTGTGCCCCCAATTTCAGGCCCTGACCTGCCCGGGGTGCCAGTCTGCCAGCAGGGCCCTGGGGCTGGTCCGCCTGCCCCTTGGCATCCACGGCCAGTGGGGATCAAGACTCTCCCTTCAGCTGAAGGCCACACCATCCACGTCTGAGGAAAGCAGGTGTGGTTTCTTTTGGTCTGCTTTTGAGAGATTTGTCTGTGAATTACCCGCTGCAGGGTCCTGGGGTGGCTGGGCAGTGCGTGGCCGGCCCACCCCAGCCTGTTCTCTCCAGGCTGCCTGTCCCTGCCCCCTGCCGCAGCAACAGCCTGTGCCCTCCACACCCCGGGCTTGTGCTGTGCCCAGCTCGAGCTGGCCCCAGTGCCAGCGCACAGCTGTGGAGGGCGCACAGCCCTGCTGCCCTGCCCCTTCTCCCCGCCCTCCCGTACCACCCCTACCCCTGCTGCGGGCAGTGTCAGGGGCTCCCCCTCTCCCCTTCACCTCCCCGCCCTTTCTGGGGGTCCCTCCTGTCCCCGCTACAGGCCCCCGGTGGGGGGGGCACCATCCTGCCTTTGGAGAGATGCAGAGTGACAGACGCAAGTGCGCCCAGGCCATGGCGTCTCAACCCGCGGTCACATCGACCCGGCTCTGGGCCAGGACATGCAATCCTGGGAAGGATGCGCCCTGCGAGACCCCCGCACTGCGTGCTCCGACCCCACCCGAGCCTCAGCCGCGAGGCTCCATCAGGCCCGCCCTAGCCTTGTCCTCCGACAAGCGGGCGTCTGTGCGCGCGGCTCCTGTGGGCCTGCGCTGTCTGCCTGCCCAGGCGGGCCTGAGACAGCAGCCCGGGCCCGGGCCCGTGCCCGCGCCCGCGGCGACTGAGTGCGCGTCCCGCTGGTCCTCCCCAGGCCCCACACGTGTGCCGCGCGAATCCCCTCCTGGCAGAATCTGGCCATGGAAGGGCCCCCGGCAGCGAAGTCGGGCCTTCAGGACTGACCCGCCCCTCCCCCCTCGCCCCTCTCCCAGCGCAGACCCTGGAGGCGCCGACCTCGCGCCCGCCTCCCTGTGCCCCCCGCGGGCTGTGCAATAAGGCCATCGTCGGCATCCTCCGGCCACCGCGTGAAGATCGGCCGCACAGCGCCCTCGGCTGGCCTCTGGCCTCTGACCCGTGCAATCTCAGCCCCAAGGGGTGACCACGGGCGCCTTTGGGGCTATTAACCTGTCTGCGGCCACAGCTGGACGACAGACAGGCAGATGGAGAATGGCAGGCGCTGACAGCCGGAGCGGGTGGCGGGCAGTGACCGTCTGGACCGCGAGGGGTCGTGCCCTCGCTGGTGGTGGCTGAGGGGCGGGAGCGCCCGGAGGGCCTGGCCAGCCCAAGAGGCAGGCAGCAGCCTCCAGGTGTGGCCACAGGGCAGAGGGAGAGGCCTTCGATGCTGCTTTGGCCGGGGACGCGGACTGGCGAGTCTGAGGAGGCGCCCGAGGGGGTCAGAGCAGAGCGCGGCAGAGGGCTGGATTGCACGGGGCCACGGTGAGTGGTCGGCCAGCGCTGGGCGCAGTCATGGATCCGAGCACCAGCGCCTTGTGCCTCCTGCCCGGCCGCGCCCCCCCCCTCCCCCGCATTGCAGACCCTCACCTGCCTTGGCCTCCTGGGGTCTGCAGCTGGCCAAGGAGGCGGATGCCAGCTGTTCCCGCGGCGGCCACTAGGGGGCGCGGGGCGCTGGGGAGCGGCTCCTCTGGGCGGAGGACTCCTGGGGAGCGCGGGCGTCCTGCATCCTGGCTGCGCGCCAGTGTCCAGCGTCCCCGCGGGTGTGGAGGGCCACGCCTGGTCGTGAGACCCGGCCGGCAGGTCCTGGCCCACGACCACCAGAGCAGGGATCGCGGGCGAGGAACCGTCTGCACTGCGCCGCTCCCGGGGAAGGGAGCGCCCTTGGGGGCCCGGACTCGATAGGCAGGTGGCCGGCCCGCCCTGTCCTCTCTCAGGGACCAGCCCTGCTCGCCCGCTGGGAGCCAGCTGTGTGCACAGAGGATTAAGCTCCGCAGGTTCTGGGCTGACGCCTACGGGCTACTGGCCCGGAATCCCAGGGGCTCACAGGGACAGCGCCCTCCTCCCTCGGGCTGCGCCAGGCCCTGTACTGGGCACCTCGGCGGCCCCAGCTGTCTGGGGCGGATTCCCCTCCTGCCCCGTGCGGGGGGTGCCTGCTTGGGTCTGGATGCGTGTGCACGTGAGGGTGTCCGCTGCAGCGTCTGTGCGGTGCTGTCTTCCCATGTCTGCATCCTGTGAGCGTGTGAGGTGCACGTGTGTGCACGCACTTTGAGTGTGTGTGTCGGAGGCCAGCTCCATGCAAAGTTATTGTCGGTTCCCATGGGTGGTGGGGAAGGCTTAGGCGACAGGAGAGAAGGGGAAGGGGAATGAGAGACAGCACGCACACTGAGTAGTGCTCAGGCTGCTCCGTTTATTGCCCCAACAGTGGGGTTTTTTATACCATAAAATTGGCCAGCGGGCCTCCCCGGTGGCGCAGCGGTTAAGCGCTGCACTGTGGAGCTGTCGGCAGCAGCGACGCGAGTTCGAGCCCGGCCGGGGAGAATCCCACATGATGCGGCAGACCTCTCCTGCCTCGCCCACTGCTCCCCTCAGCAGTGTATTTCTGATCTGCCTGTTCTGCTCCCCACTCTGTCTCTGGTGAACCCTCACGCCACCCCATGCCTCTGGCCTGTACCCCAGCTTGTATGTATAAATAAAAAATAAATCTTTAAAAAAATTTTAAAAAATTGGCTAGCAGGCATAGTTTCTAAAGATAATGATTGACTACAAAAATGAGGTAAAAATAACAGGATACATATTTTTGTTAGGCACATGATCGATTACATTTTTATTACAATCAGGTGGTTTCTGGGGAAAATATTTTTGGCTTAAGGTAAATTTTCTGAGATATGAGGTATAAACATAATGATTAACCTTTGCCCTGAGCCTGGAGCCTAAAAGGCGATAGCGTAATGTCCTTTTTGCCTGGAAACCAAAATTTGATCAAAGGAGTCATCTTATTCCAACTCCCTGACATGGTTAATCACAGAAGCCATCTTATGTTGATTCCTAGAAGCAGGCAGGGGAATGTAAGGGGAGGGGGAGTAAATGTTTTTGTACAGGACACCAACCCGTGATCAGGCAAGAATGTACTTATTGAAGGAGCAGCTCGGCACCTGGACCCAATCATGGGGTCTTAGGCAATGGAGAGGATATGTCTGCAGGCATATCTTAAGAAAGTTATAGGTCTAACATAGAAAATATTTATGAGTTAAAGTAGTTACGGGAAGAGATGTCGCCTCCTGGCTACCTAAGTAACTCTTCCTTGAAGGTCCTAGCTCCATGCTGCGCCTTCAGGCAACTCGAGTGAGCCAGGGCACGACAGTGTGCATGGGTGTGTTCCAGTGTGAACACGTGCTGCATTTTGTAGAGTAGGTGGGTTTTCAACATGTGTGTGGTGTGTGTGTGTGGTATGTGTGGAGTTTGGGGGTGTGTGGTGTGTGCATGGTGTGTGGTGTGTGTGTAGTGTGTGGTGTGTGTGTGTAGTGTGAGTGTTGTGGTGTGTGGTATGTGTGTGTGGTGTGGTGTGTGTGTGGTATGTATGTGGTGTGTGGTTTGTGTGTTGTGTGTGTTGTGGTGTGTGGTGTGTGTGTGGTGTGTGTATGTGGTATGTGTGTGTGTGCTGTGTAGGTGTGTGTGTTGTG
>PVIJ01012194.1:0-12273 GCA_004024925.1 Scalopus aquaticus | reverse complement strand
GTGGTGTGTGGTATGTGTGTGTGTGTGTGTTGTGTGTGTGCTCACGCGCACGAGGCGGGAGGCGGGAGGCATAGGACCCTCCTTGATGGGTCCTGGTCCATAGAGGAGGAGCCCCCGGGGACTCCACCGCCCCTGCCTGCTCAGACCCCTTTGTGCTGTGTCCACTCACGCCTGTCCAGACCCCCTGGACGTCCGCCCTCCCCACCCCCCCACCCCTTCCCCCGTGTGGCAGAGAGGGTGAGCGGGAGCTGGGGACAGGCACATCCTGTCTCTGCGGGCCAGGCAGTCAGCGGGCCTAGGGGTCAGCGGCCTGCAGCGAGAAGAAAGGTGGAGCCTTCTGTGTGTCCTTCGCGCGGGCACCCGGCCCTCGGGAACCTCACGCTGGCCCGACTGGCTCCTTGGTGTTGTCCACTCATGCATCAGGCCCCCCTTGGGCTGCCCCTCTGGCGGCCACCCCCGGGCCCAGGTCGCCTCTCCTGGAGTCCCTGCAAGGCCAGCAGGCCGTTGGGGCCGGAGAGTGGCTGGCGGGCAAGGGCAGACGCCCTCTGGCGTCCAGGTCTCAGAGCCTCGCCGCCTCCACCTCCCCCCTCGGGGGGCCGTGTCGGGGCCCTGGCTGCGGTCCGCCGCGAGCTTCCTGTGCTTGGTGGGCGGAGAGGCAGGACTCTGGCCTCCGGCTGGCCTCCTGTCCCTCACCGTGTCCTCCCCAGGCCGCCCGGCCTCCCTGCGGTGCCAGTGCATGGGGCTCCGAGCTCCCGCAGCAGTCGGTGCTCGCGAGTAGGGCCTGGGTTGGGGACCCCACATGTGGGTCGGGGTGCCTCGAGCACAGAGGTGCATGCCCGCCCTTCCCCGGGGCTGGTGGGCCTGACCCTTTCCAGCAGGCCCAGTAGGGCCCGTCCCCGTGGCCAGTCCTGGTGGCCGCAGGACACTTCCTGCCCCTGCCCGGGCCCCGCCCCTCTTGCCCGGTGGCTCTTGTCCTGCTCCTCTGGCCCCGCCCCTGCTTGGGACCCACCCCTCCGGAGTAGCCCCGTCCCGCCCAGGCCCCGCCCCTCTGGCCAGGCTCTGCGTGCCCAGGCACCAGCCACACAGGCTCACGGCCCCTCTTCCACTGTTTCGTTCACTGGTTTCTCCAGAAGAACGACGCGCGTCTCCACGTCTCAGGCAGTGAGGCGCCCCCATGCAGGGGGTTCCCCGGGGGCAGGCAGGGGTGTCACCCAGGGGAGGGGCGGCCACCGGCCTCAGAGCCTGCAGTGTCTCAGGGCTGCGTCCAGGCGCGGCTCCGGCGGAGAACCCTCCCCCTCGCCATGTGAGCTGCGAGCCGGGAGGCAGCAGCGCCGGAGCGGGGGTCAGACTAACGCGTCTGCCACGTCCGTTGAGCTGGACTCACCAGAAGTGCTGCTTAAACTGGAGCAGAAACCAGCCGCTCTGCCGGCGCCGTGAGGGTCCGTCTTGCTCCCGGGGTGGCCCTCCGACCCCCCCAGGCCCCGCCCGGATGAAGGTGGCCTCCGTGTGGGGCATCCCTGCCCTTCCGCCGGCCACCAGGCGTTGGCGGCCTCCCGCATCCTGCCCGGCTGCCCAGTGCTCAGCCCCTGCGCACGGCAGGCCACCAGCCCCCGGGGAGACAGACCCTGATCTTCGGGGAGAGGCTGCCGGACCCCACCCACGGCGCTGCTCACTGCAGGACCTGTGCCTGCCCGAGGCCTCGGCGTGAGCCCCGCTGGGCTCCAGGGGTCCATGTAAATCGCCACCTGCGTGGCTCAGTCGCATGTGTCTGTTTCCTTCAAAATAAACAAGAGTTTTCTCTTAAGGTTCTCAGACACTTAAGAGTTGTCAGAGTCGATGGATTTGAGAGCAGAGCAGGGTCCTTGGGTCCACCCTGGGAAACGTCTCCCCAGAGCTCCCTTCAGCGGCACGCGGTGAGTTTCTCCACAAGACGGAGACTCAGTTATACTTAAAGAGCAGGTGTATTAGGACAAGGAAGTCAAGGACACTTGTACAGACACGAGCGGGCAGGAAGAGCCGCCCCACTGAGGGGAAGGTTTGCTAAGAGAGGTCTGCGTGGTGCAGGTCCCGGGCAGACGGGCATCCATGGCCCTGCAGAGGGACAGAGCTGGCAGAGGAGAGCGCCTGCGTGGGCAGGTGGGCAGAGAGATGGCTGCCCCGAGTTCTTGCCCGGATGGCGCTGATACAGCCCTCTTTCATTCGGAGGGGCTCATCCTCAATTATAGCTCCTGTTCACTGGCTCCCTAGAGTTAGACACGAGACGGGAGATTCTATACTGGGCTCAATCTCCATATCTTTGCCCCTGGTCTGCCGTCTGTCTCCTGCTTAAGCTTTGTAACTCAGGCGCTGGTGCCTAGGGATGTGCTCATAGTTGTGTTGATTCAGTCTACCCCCAGCTCCTTGTGTGGGTCCTTATTTTTAGGTTACATCTCCTCCATCAGCCCCATGCCAGGGGCTGCACCCACGGTGGGCAGGCCGCAAGCTGGGAGCGGGGGCAGGGCCTCAGTCCCTCAGCCTGTCCTGCCTGCAGCTCCAGCAGCAGCTCTGCGGGGCCAGGGGTTGTGGAGGGTACTGGCCCCTCCCTGGGGAGAAGCTGAGGAGCGTGGATAAGACCTGCAGGCAGGAAGCTGTGGGGTGAGGAGGCTGCTGGTGCTCAGAAATGCAAATTGGATTAGGGACAGGACAGGATGGAGGGCTGGGCCCCTGTGCCCCAGGCACCACGGGGTGGGGCTGTGGGGGGGTGGGGGTTGGAGACTGGCCAGTCAGTGGGGCCGCTGCTTGGCACCCGGTAGGTGCCCACTGGATAGCTGTCCCCGAACCCCTGCTGGGTCCCCTCCCGGCTCTGCTGAGGGCGGAGTGTCCCCAGATCCCGGCCATGGGCCTACGGGTCTTTGCTCCTCTGTAGTGCTGAGGCAGAGCTGGGGGCTGGGTGGGCCGGGCTGGGGGGATCCCCCTGTAGCACCTCTGGGCCCACAGGGAACCCCTGGCCAGGCCTGGGGTCCAGCCGGGCTCATT
The DNA here is from genome assembly GCA_004024925.1 of Scalopus aquaticus. Classification (NCBI taxonomy): domain Eukaryota; kingdom Metazoa; phylum Chordata; class Mammalia; order Eulipotyphla; family Talpidae; genus Scalopus; species Scalopus aquaticus. The sequence goes on along the minus strand of PVIJ01012194.1, from coordinate 9,258 downwards.
TTGAGAGGGTGTATAGCCAGGGAAGGGGGTACAGCTGGGGAGGAGGGTATAGCCAGGAGGGGGGAGTACAGCCGGGGAGTGGGGGTACAGCCAGGGAGGAGGGTACAGCTGTGGGAGGGGGTACAGCGGGGAGAGGAGGGTACAGTCGGAGAGGGGGCTATAGCTGGGGAGGGGGGTACAGCCAGGGAAAGGGGTACAGCCAGGGAGGGGGTACAGCCGGGGAAAGGGGGTGTTACTGGACCAAGCTGCCTCAGCAGCTTGGTGCCTGCAGGAGCGGTGGGGCCTCTTATCCCACTGCTCTGGAGTCAGTTATGGCAGTTGCTCCTGCCCAGTAACTGCCGTTTTTTGTATGGACCAATCAGGTGCTAGGAGCACCTGAGGCCCCGGGCCTGGTGTCTCAGAGACCTGTTTGTGGGTGTCACCCAGCACCTCCCTAGGAGCTGCTGTCCCCGCTGCGTTCTGGGTGAGGCAGCCGCCACCTGAGGCTGCAGTGAGCTCTCTGTTTCCCCCGTTTGTACAATAAACCCCATGTTTGCTGTTGTTGTTCCTGTAGCCTGAAGTCTCCTGCAATTGTGTGCGCGGGTGAGAACCCACAGGCAGTGACCTGTCCTCTCATCAGGCACTGTCCTTTGTTGTATTTGGCCTTTTGGCCTTTTGGGGCATTTTGGTGGCTCTTGCTGCAGAGCAGAGCCTGGGCATTTGAGCCCCTTTCTGCCCGATTTCAGTTGGCGACCATGAAGGAACTAGACACCCCTTCTGCCCGATTTCAGGGGTACAGCCAGAGAGGAGGGTAAAGCTGAGGGAGGGGTACAGCTGGGGAAAGGGGTATAGCCAGAGAGGAGGGTAAAGCCGAGGGAGGGGGTGCAGCTGGGGAAAGGGGTATAGCCGGGGAAAGGGGTACAGCCGGGGAGGAGAGTACAAGGGGGAGGTGGAACGACCTGCTGGGCAGGCTACTGGGGAAGGGGCGCTAAGAACCAGCGTGCAGCCGGCCAGGCAACGCTGAGCGAGTGGCCACAGCAAACTGGACCCCACAGGGCAGTGCTGTCTCCCGGTCAAGCATCACCTTCCTAGAGGGGGCAGGGAATGAGGGAGCCAGACAGCCCGGATCCCTTTATGGGGAGGGCGCTTCTCTGCCTAAGGCCCCAGGCAGGGCGGCCCCAGGCAGAGGCCCAGGCAGAGGGTGAGCTCGGCTCTTCAGCAGCGGACAGAAAGGGGCTTTTCCAGTGCGTGGAAGTAGAGCACTCTGCAGATATCGCGCTGACCACCGGATAAAGGGGCCTTGTTGGTGCCGAAGCCCGTCCGGACAGGAATTGTCACATAATTGTCTCTTTCATAAGCTGGAGCGGCCTCTGCCGGCCCTCCCGTCCCCTAGCGGGAAGGGACACTGAGAGGAGCTTTTCATGCTCCAGCCCTCCAGGGCTGCCGCAGAAGCCGCCCTGGAGGACTCGCCCAGAGCAAGCAGGGAGCCCGACATCCCCAGCTGGCCAGGGAAGGGCTGTTCTTAGCCTCCCGATCAGCCCGCGGTGGCTGTGGGGCCCGCTTTGTCGCTTTGGTCCGCAGGGCATTATCCACTGGTGGCCCAGCATGACGTTAGGCCGCCTGACCCCCCGCGTGACATCAGCCGCCTCCTCCCCGCGTGACATCAGGCCGCCCTACCCCCTGCGTGATGTCAGCCACCTCCTCCCCGCGTGACATCAGACGCCTCCTCCCCATAGTGAAGTCAGGTTGCCCCACCCCCCAATGTGACGTCAGGCCGCCTCCTCCCCATAGTGACGTCAGTTTGCCCCACCCCCAATGTGACATCAGGCCGCCCCATCGCCGTGAGACATGGGGAACCCCACAGTAGCAGCAGGGAGACGAGCTGGCCGTGCACATTGGGCCTTCGCAGCCCCGCCGAGGCATCTCAGGTCAGCGGGGCTCAGGCGACTCGGGCGCTGCCACGTCCCCAGTGCGCAGGAGAGGCCCGCGCGTTGGGGTGCGGCCCTGGTTGTCAGGGCGGCTGGGCACGGAGGCACCAGAACTGGAGCCAGGAGCATTGGCCACCCACGTAGCCTGTGCTGAGCACCTGCAGACAGCTCGCCTGGCCTCTCTCCTGCTCGTGGCAGCTGCCCGGACAACTCGCGGGCGAAGCAGACCATCCCAAGTGGCCCCCACGAGGGCCACGCAGCGGCTGTCACCAGGGGCCCAAAGCCCAACAGGCGCGGCAGTGTAGCCACGGCCATGGAGGGCGGGCTACGCAGCTGGCTTTACCATGTCCGCCGCCAGGAGGCCGCCAGGATCCAAAGCAGAACCCGGGCCGTGAGTGCCCCCTGCTGAACACCCCAGGGAATCGCAAGTGCGCTGCCAATGGCAGTTTGCACTTCCCCTCAGCCTGGATAGGCACGCCATGGGAACCGTTAGGAATCGGACTTTCAAACCCCAGGCCGTGTCCACCTGCATCTTCCAGTGTGGTGAATGAAGCCGGGCCTTCGGAGCTGGCTGACTGCGGAGGACGGGTGCAGGGTGGGGGAGGGGGGAGCGGAGAATGCTCTATTTTTGGAAGCCCCTGGGCTCCTCTTCGGGGGACATTTCACGAAAAGACAGTGACGGAATGCCACCAGGTTCAGGTTTGAAAATGGAGTACTGCTTCTGTCTCACAAAGGAAGCAGATCAGCTTGATGGCACGGGCACCCGGCGCGCCCCGAGCTTATAAACACACGCCGTTGCGGGGGAGGCCTCCCCCTCAACCCACTCCCGCTGCCTAGCCCTCTCACCTCTTCCCACGCCCACCCCTCCCGCCTCCCAACTGTGGGGCAAATCCTACCCACCCGGTCGCTCCCAACCCCAAGGCGCCCAGAGGTTGCGGACCAAGGTCAGGCCCCGGCCCACACAGTCGCTGCACAGGTGACGCGGGCAGGCAAGCCCGGGGCCGGGCGGGCGCCTCTGGCTGCAGGCAGCGGGCAGCAGCACGTGGGCATTCCAGTCAGCCTGGGGCCTCACAGGCTGCCTGGGGGCGCGCTGGGGAGGGGATTCGCACCCGCCAGGGCTCTCGCTCCACCTCGGGCCCACCGCGGAGCTGCCTCGAGGATTCCAGACAGCCGCCCCACTTGGGTCGGTGCCATAGGCTATGCCTCAGCACTGGGTTTCATCCAGTTCTCCCCTCAGCAACGGAGGCTGGGGGTCAGCTCTTCCTCTCGTGGCCTTTCCACTGCCTCCAGCCCTGACCTTCAACGTCTGGACAAGCGCCTAACCCCCACCACCCCAGCACCCTTCCTCAACTCTCCTGACCCTGCTCCCTCTTGCCTCCCTGCCGGCCCACCAAGGACCACGCCAGTACTCCTGGCCATTTGCCACTGCTTCCCTTGGGCTCTGCTTCCCTTGCTTCTCTACCATCTACCTGAGGGGAGGGACCTGGGCTTGTGTAGGGTGTGGTCTTGCTCCCTAAGGCCTCATTCTTGCCCTCCTGGGCCCCATACCCCTCCAAGCCCTTCCATGGCGCCATACTTATGCTAATTGAGAGGGAAAGAAAAAAGCAACTCTCAATTTGGAGATGGTGATCTAGAATTTTTGGTCAAGACCGCCGACTTCAAAAAGGAATGGTTAGATTAAAGCATGCATGCCTTCAATTTAGAATGTGGGGAGTTAATCCATTGACGGGATGTTTGGATGACTTCACGTTAAAAGAAAACAAAAAACAAAAACATAAAACAACAACTTGAAGTCGTCAAAAAGAGCAATTGGCCGGTCTCCGTTAACAGACACGAGTGTGTGCGTGTGTGTTGGTACATGAAGTTCTTTTGATGAAGTTCTTTTCTAAAAAGACTAACCCACTATTCCCTTTCCCTTCCAGAAGTTCCTTTGTGCCCCAGGTAAGCACCCTCATTGATTTTCCCTTCCTTGGTCCTAGCAAAACCAACCACAACCACACACACACAGACATCGAAATGGTTTCTAGGCTGCAGGGAGGAGTTCCTGAGACTGACCTGTGTACAGGGAATACATATTTCATTAGGTTTCTCTGACTTTTCTTGATTGCCTGAATCTGCCTTGTGCTTGCCTGAAAGAACTGTGGTATCTTAAATTGTTTCCCCTGCAACTCTGTCGTTTGAACTTCTTATCCTCAGACAAACTAAAGCTCCCCTCGGTGTCTGTATCCTAACTCTGTCCTTCACATCACTATGTGGTTGGTGGTGAAATCTCGTATCAGACTAAGGTTCTGCTATGTCTAGGAATGAAAATTTTTTGAGCACTTAAAGTCACCTGATAGAAAGGGACTCAGCTTTCCGGTTGACTTTTTTCTCCTTATTGTACGGAAACTAAAATTTCAAATCGTGTCACCTAAAGCACGTCCTAAAGGCTATCCGCTGGTTACCTGGGGTGGGGGGGAAACAAAAAAACAAAACGCATCCAATTCGCGTTGCTAAGACTTGTCCAAGCAAAAAGACCTACCCTTAAAAATCCTTGTCACTCTCCGATGCAAAGTGTTTTGCCAAGACCCGTAAGTTTGTCAGTTCCATGACAATTTCATCCTGAAACAGTGAAGTGTTGTCCAAAAAGGACTGTTAAGACAGCTGATCAAAACCGTTGCTGTTGTGAGAAACAGCCTGAGACAGTTTGGGCCTAGTGATAGCGCAGAGGAAGCATTCTCGTCCAACGTTTGCACCTTTTCCAGGTGAATGACATGTGTTGCGATTGTTCTGAAAATATAGCAGACTTCTCTCTTTTCTTCCAAGATGTATTTATGTATATCTAGAAGCTGGGGTGTAGGCCAGAGGTGTGGAGTGGTGAGGGGATTCACCAGAGACAGAGTGGGAAGAAGAACAAGCAGACTGACTGAAATACACTGCTGAGGGGAGCAGCGGGCAAGACAGGTGAGGTGTGCTGCTCCATGTGGGAAGCTCCCTGGCTGGGGATCGAACTCCTGCTACAGTGGCTGCGATAACTTCATAGTGCTGAGACTTAACCCCTTGCGCCACCAGGGTTTTTTTGACTGGACTGTTTACTTTGTTTTTTGTTGAGTCTTGTGATTTCTTTGTATATGTTTGTGATCAGTCCCTTATCAGTCGTATGGGGTGCAAAAATTTTCTCCTAGTCAGTACGGTGTCTGTTTTGGTTAGTGTCTGTTTTGCTGTATGGAAGAAGCTTTTTAGTTTGATGTAATTTCAGCTGTTCATCTTTCCCTTCACTTTCTTTGCTTTGGGGGATGAGTCTTTAAAGATGTTACTGAGATGTATGTCCTTTAGTGTTTTACCTATATTTTCTTCTGTATATTTTATGGTGTCAGGTCTTATTGAAACCTGATTAATTAAGCATCTCCCCATTCCAGGCTATGGATCAGATCACTTGTATCATTTTGTGATTTAATAAAGTTGATAGCAGACTCATCATGTATAAACAAGACATTTTGTTCAGATAATGGCTGGGTGACTCCTTGTGAGGCAGTAATAAAATCTAAGGCTATTCTACTTTGTAAAACAGTGTTTCTCATTAAAAACATTTCAGTGTTCAGTAAGGACAAACTTTGTTGGCTATTATTTGAAGGCTTGTGGAGTGAATTTAGTAAGGACTTTTATATGTGCTATACCATCCTCCAGACCAGTGGAATGGCTAAGATGGCTGCCAATTGATTATAACAGTGAAAACAGAACATGGCCACCTGGTCTTGAGAGGGAGGGAGATTGATGTGCACAGCAGGACACCCATTCCCCTCCCTCCTCTCCCCCGCTACCATCATCCCTTTTAATGGTGCCTGTTCCATTCCAGTCACCATCTCAACAGCTTGCAGTGGGTCAACTGGACCCTAGTGGAGAATGAGTAGTTTCTACTCATCCAGGGGTGTGAAGCAACTTATCCACCCATGAGACATTTTATTGTAAATTTTAATGGATGATGCCTTTCTAGTTGATGGGAAATACCTCATCAGAAAAGCACACTGATATACAGAGAACTAGGACAATGGCTGTTTTCCTCAATTTTCATACGTCCACCCCGATCTTCATCCTATCTATTTCTTCCTTCCATTTCCTCCCTTTGATTATTTTTAAAAACTGGTGATAATGAAGTCCTTTGAGAGATCTGAGAGTGCTTTAATGCAGTATCTAACCTGAGGTAACATAGAAGTGTTACAGGGCAGCCCCGGTATAAATGGGGTGCCTGTCTGTGGGTTCTCACCAGTGCACTTAAAAGGGACTTATAAGACTCAACTGCAGACACACAATAAAATTAATAAAAGGTTTATTTACAAAATAGAAGGGAAAAAGATAAAGAATAAATTGGTGAATGCCTCCTACCAGTCCCGCTGAGCTGGAATCTCAATGGCACACTCAAAAACCTGGCGATCAACAACCGAGAGCAAGAGAGCACTCCAAGCTCACAAGTCTGCCTAAAATACCAAAACACCATTGCTTAACTCCACCTTCGGTCCTCAGCATCCTTCCTTCAGTGATGATGGCATTATGGGATCATAGTCCTAGGTACCTTGGATCTCTCTGGCTTGAGGTGGGGTGGAGTCCTGGGACACTCCCCTTTCTTGTGGACCACGCTCTTACAGAAGGAGCCTCCAGAATTGTAGTTGCATGAACAGAAATTTGGGTAGCCTGGGCACCCCCTTTGTGGCTTGCCTTTGAAATGAGGAACTATTGGGGAATTGAGCTCAACCTCTGAGTGTGAGGCTAACTTCAGGTAGTTAGTTTTAAAATTGAATTGAAATCTTGCTGTTAGAGAGTTGAAGTGGTAATGGAAGAAACGGGTATCTATTGTCCCAATTGCTATGGTCCCCTACTGCTTCTATCTTCGGTGAAGCAGGAAAGCTACAGGGGATACAAGTTGGCTATTTCCCCACCCCTAGGATGGTTAGGCTTTTGTCAAGTTCTAGTTGGTTGGGCTCTGGTGATTCTTTTGGGGACAAGCTTTCCTGAGGACCCCGGAATTTCTTCTCTGTCTCTCTTTCCAATTTTGGAGATAGCAGTTTTCCTTCTGGCCATAATTCTCTGATGGATCTAAGGAGTGTTCTTGATTTTCAGTTTGTTTGCTTATTAGGGTGGGTGGATGGTTGATTTCTTTTTCATTTTTGTATTGCCCAAACTATTTATAATTTCATTTTTCTTATTGTTGACTTAAAAAACATGTACATATCAGTACTTTCTGAGACATTCCCCATGTAAAGGAGAAACCTCAAACACTGACATATACACAAGCACACCAAACTTTAAACCCCACCCTAAATTTGTCCATTTGTAAGCATAAGGGCCACACTGAATGCCCTTTCTTTTCCTGTGTTATATATAAATGAGGTGTGTACTTGGCCCCTGTTATTGTAGTCTTGTTATATGTGCACATAAACGCCCATAGAGATGACAGTCTTTCTGTTTCACAAAGGCTACTGCAAAATGGAAAGTATTATGTTTTTGTATTATATTAAGGGAATTTGATAAAAATAAAATCATTATTGCAACATGCAGTATCCTACTTTAGGCAAGAGTCATTGAGGTTTTCCTTGATACCAAACGTGCTGTCTAAGCACTCATGGTCTTCAGGTAATATTGAAACAGGCAGATCAGTTTGAATTTAATTTCTTTTTTATAGAATCAAGTGTGGTTTCTTTTTGTGACAGTGAGCTTGGTAGAGTTAAGGGATAGTCAGTTTTGAAGCTCTTTACATTTCCAGACCAGAAACCAGAAGTCTCTGATTCTACGTTTTGATGTTCAATGGCAGCTTTAAAACCTCATCTCTCCTCCTCCTGTTACAGGGCAGGGAGAGGGGCACCCCCAGAACCCCTAAATCTGCCCGTTCTAAATAGGTTCTGCCATCTGCCGCATCAGGACAAAACATAAGACCTTAAGTGGAAAAAAAACTTTAATACAATTAGTGTGATAATACAGAAAAGACAACAAATATAGTTTCTAAACTAAGCACCCAAAGTTACCCATCACCTTGTGGGCAAAAGTCCACCCAAATGGGAATGGCCCAAGGCAAGGCCCCAAAACCTGCCATGAGTTTAAAACACCTTTTGGCAGGGACGCATAGAAAAGGGTCAGAAGCAGTCAGACAAATCTGTGAGGAAAAGAGCAAAGTCAAGATCCATGTTGCCATGGTCACCTCCCCACGGGTCTCTCACCCACATCTGTCTCAATCAGTCTAGGTCAGCGCAGCTTCTTCACATGTCTCTCTGCTCCTTGTGCTTCTTCTGGCCCTCCATCCTGCTTCCTTTCTTCCTTTCTCTCCTCCCTGTTTTCCTATCTCTCCTGCTCATCTCCACCCTCCCTTGAGTGGGACAGGGAACCTGAACACTCCCCTTTCCTGAGGACCACCCTCTTACACTTCCCCTTCTGCTTGCATCTAGACTAGGTGAGAAGAAAGCCAGTGTACTCCCTCTTTTGACTTTGACTAGAAACTCATTCACATACATGCCTGTCCTTGTGTGTATACACTCTCTTTATCGTATCCACTAACCTCAGTAAATTACCAGGTCAGGCTTCTTACCTTGCTCTCTGAAGGCATTGCCAACCTGCCCTTCCCTGCTTTTACACTTCCATTAGGGAAATAAGAAACTATTTTATGCCTTCAGTTTGGAAAGATAAGGCAAACCTTGGGTTCAGTTCCCTCTGATCTTTTTATTTCAATATATGCTGTCATTCCTTTTCTAAAAGTTACATATGATGGTGATTTTATGTGAACAATATTTTCTAAGTAAACGCTGAGGTTGTTACCAGTGATTGCAGCTAAAGCTGTGAATTAAAACTCAGACTGCCACTTTTACTGGTTAAGGTGGTGGCGCTGATGTCATTTTTTTGTTGATGATGGGTTTGAGAGTGGGGTCCTTGGGTTCACTCTGGGAAAGGTTTCGCCAGAGCTCCCCTTTGGTGGCATGAGGCGATTTTCTCCACGAGACAGAGACTTAATTGTACAGGTTTATTAGGGAACAGGTTTATTAGGGAAAGGGACAGGGAAGTAGAGGACACTTGCACAGACACAAGCGGGCAGGAAAAGCTGCCCCTTTGTGGGGGCAGGTTTGCTAAGAGAGAGGCCTGCATGGTTGCAGGCAGGTAGACAGCCCTGAGGAGAGCTGCCTCTGCTGAGGGAGGTCAGTGAAGAGAAGACCTGGCATGATACAGGTCACGGGCAGGCAGGCAGGCAGCTTCCCTGCTGAGGGACAGGGTTGGTGGAGAAAAGCACCTGCATAGGGACAGGTGGGCAGAAAGACGGCTGCCCCGCATTCTTGCAAGGATGGCACTGATATAGCCTTCTTTCAGTTGGGAGGGGCTCATCTTGCTGGATGGC
>PVIJ01012193.1:0-50953 GCA_004024925.1 Scalopus aquaticus | reverse complement strand
GGGGGGGGGGGGGGGGGGGGGGGGGGGGGGGGGGGAGGAAGGAGCCGGAGGGAGGGAAGGGAAAGGGCACAAAATGGAATAGAAAAGAACACAAGGGACCATGGAGATGGATCACGGGTGAATTGGTGGTGGGCTACCCAAGGGGAATGCAAAATGTAAAAGACATAAATAACAATAAAAATATATATTATAAAAAAAATAAAATAAAAAAAATAAATAAATAAAATCCAGTATTAATGTATTATTTCAACAATGAGTCCGTTAGGCAATGTGTAAAACGGTGTGGTTACATTAGTGAGCTAATTGCCAAGAAATAGAAGATAATCTAAAACCATTTTGTCAGAAAATACCATCAACTTGTGTAACAGGCTTTCCGCAAAAAAAAAAACCTCTCTCCTTTTTCTATTGTTGATTGCAAGCGGAGTGGGGAGAGTCCGTTTCTGTTGTGCTATATGCGGATGAAACTATAGGCTTTATTTCTTAGACTAAATATTTTAAACGTTTTGGGAAGGTAGACGGTGAGGTGTAAGAATAGATGGAAGGACAGTGAACCACGGTCATGCGTGGACTTGGCAGTCTGTGAGATTTGGTGGTGGGTGCAGAATGGTGGTGATAACTGATGGGGGGAAAATCTGAATGTTAACCACGATTTAAAAAATTAATTTAAAAAAGGTTTTGGCAGGAATAATTGAGTTTACAATAGGTTTTTTTTAATGCAAGTGTACTGACGATGAGGTTAAATTAAATTAAACTGGGTCCTGTGAGCTAGTTGCCCCTACACGAACCCCAGACACCAGCAGCATTTCCTGTGAGCAAGCTGCCCCATTAGACCATCAACACCCTAACCACCTACAAGATATCTTGTGTCACAGTTTTAACAAAAAGTTTTTGTACCACACACTTGCTAACTCAGCTCTTGCAAAGTGAGTATAAAGAAACCACAAGGCAAAGGGAACTCAAATAGAAAAGCTAGATTCCAGCTGCTCACTTCTGCTGACAGCCACTTAATTCTTCCCTTCCCTCTCTTGGAAAGTACTTTCAATAAAACTTTGCTTTACTTCTAACCTCCAGTCTCTGGATTCTTCCACAATCCATAAGCTAATCTAGACCCCCGCCACCACACAAATTTAGACACCCAACCAAGGGCTATGAACTCCAAACAAGTCATATGAAACATTAGATGGAGCTGCACGTTGGATTATTTACAAAGTTTTGTGTTCATGAGCATCATCTGGAGTGGTAGTGAAAAGAAATACCCAAAGCTATGTCTTCTCAACAAGTATCGGATAATCCTGAAACAGCCCTTAGATGGACCACGCATTATAAACAGCGAGTGATAGACACACGTGACTAGACCTTACAGTTATTTTTCACAGTTGACCAGTGAGCTGAGATTGTATTATTCCATATAACACAGTCTTGTAGTATCTTTGCAATATTAAATATTGCAGTGCACAAATAGTCTGCAGTCAACCATTTAAGGATTTGAATTGTAAATAAAGAAGCAGTTTTTTTCTCTCCATTTCTCTAATGCCTGATTGGGGTAGTGTTGGAGGTTGGACTGAGTTGGGAGGGATGGGCATAATCAGGAAATATCTGAGGTGGGGAGGAAGGAGATGAAGGAGAGGATTCCCACACAACATCTCCATGGGGTTGAGCACCATTTCCACAGACAGGGATCTGAGGGGATACACTCCTTCTCCCAAGCAGTGCTCTTTGGGGCAGCCTGGATGGGATTCCTGAAGAAAGGAGGGCAGTTGAGGGCAGGGGGAGGGACTTTCACCTCACAGCTGCTTCAAATTCAAATGGAGAAGCTGAGCTACTGGAGCAACCCCCAGAAACATGTCTCCACCCCCTCTTCACCTCTCCACACCCTCCTCACCCCTCCGACCCTGCTTTACCCCACTCCCACACTCCACTCTCACTCCTCACTAATTCTTGGTACTCTGGTGCTGCTTTGCACCTGGGAATTTGTTTTGTTATTAAAATAAATATACAAGACCGAGTGTAGGGGGGAACTCACCTGAGTGGGTGCTGCAGCCAGGGAACAAGTTCTCAGCTGTCCTTGCTCCCTTTGTCCTCTCCTCCCTCCTTGGACTCAGGCAGTGATTCTCCTTTGAAGCTGAAAATCAAACCAGATGTTACAAACTGTTCTGTCCTGAGATGGGTCTGCTTTCAGAGAAATGAAACCGAAAGGAAGGAGGTGCTCTTTTCCAGGAAGTTAATGTTTATTTTCAGTTTTCATTCTCTTTTTACAAAAGCAGGAATCTGATGAGGGAAAAATTCTGAGGTTCAATCACACCTGGATAAGAATCACCGGGTTTCCTCTCCTTCACATGTGATTCGGCTTCTTTGACTCCAGGAGAAATACAGAGAAGCAAGCATGAGTGTAATGGAGAGTCCTGGGGCCAGTTAGTGTCCTGTAGGGAGCTTCAGGGACAGTACAAGCAGGGACTTCAAATGAGTTATAGAGGCTTTGGAGATAAGGTAGTAATTCGAAGAGGTACTCACCAAAACATACTCTAGAGAGGAGGTCAGAAAATCCAGGAGGCCTAAATAAACAAGGACAGTAAAACTGGAGAGAGTAAGACCTTGGCCAGGGGAGATTAAATGAGAAGCTATAAAATAAGAGCTGGGAATTGGCACAATTGCCTGGAGGAGAACAGGCATCACTTATTAGGTTGATGAGATTTTAGACTCGAGAAAAAAGTTTAAACATCCCCTAGACATGGGCCTGCAGCAGCATCTTTTGCCCCCTTGAAAAAGAGGCTTGGAGTCTTTGCCTTTGTTCTTTTTCCTCTAAATAAATTTTTTCTATACTTTCTATATAAAGAATTCCTTCTCTCTGCTTATTTATCTGAGGGTTTGTTTCTGAATTCCCTTTAGCAGCTTTGTGGGACAAGAACCCATGGTGGTTTGGGGCTATGGGGTCAAAAGCAGCAGTAGCAGCAGCTATAATCAGGGTAACAGTGCACACTGGCTTCTCTGCGGTTTGAGAAAGTTCAACAGTCTGTCTTCTGGGGTAGGTTTAGCTACCACAGATTTTCCTTTAAAAATGTATACTTGTTCATTTTATTTTTCCAAAAAGAATTTCACTTTCAACTATGATTTTTTTCAATAGCAATATATATACTAGTTGTGTATCTAATTATTTTATAACCCAGACACGCGCAGTATTATGCTGTTGTATACTCCACATTCCCATCAATACTACTCATTTATCTTTTTAGTAATAGTCATACTAACGGGCGTGAGTAACAGACATCTCGTTGTGTCTTTGATTTGCATTTCCCCAAAACAGTGATGCTGATAAACTTTTCATGGTCCTATTGTCCTTTGTATGTCTGTTTCATAAAAATGTCCATTTATACTATTTATACCCTCTCCCCCTTTTTTTTTTTACTCAGATGTATTTTTTTAATTGAATTGTAAGAGTTTTTCAAACATATTTGGATATTCACAATTTTCAGTTACATGATTTGCAAATATTTGTTCTCTTGTACAATTGCCTTTCATTTTGTGAATGTTTTCCTTTGTTATACAGTAAGCGTTTAGTTTGCAGTCCCCATGTAATTTTTACTTTTGACATCTTTGCATTGGTGTAAAATCCAAAAAAAAGTTCAAGATTGAAGACTAATTCCTCACCTGCCTTTCTTCCAAAAGTTTTATGATTTGGGGTCCTTTGTTGAAGTCATTTAACCTTTTGAGGTGAATTTTTCTGCATGGTGTCGTCATAATCCATTTTCATTCTTTGTGTTGACTGTTTTATCCAGTACTCTTTTTTTGAAGAGACTATCCATTCCCATTGAATATTCTTGCCCCCTTTGTAGTAAATTAATATATGTAGTAAATTTGCAAGAGGGTGGTCCTCAGGAAGGGGGAGTGTCCCAGGACCCCACCCCCACCTTAGGCCGGAGAGAGCCAGGACACCTAGGACTACGATTCCCAGAATGCCATCATCACCAAAGGAAGGATGCTGAGGACTGAGAGTGGAGTTAAGCAATGGTTTTTTTTTTTGAGGGGGGGAGGCCGGGATTTAAAAAAGACCTGACCTTTGAACTTGGGCAGATTGGTCCGTGGTGTGGATGGATGAGAGTTTTTCTGAGTAGGCAAGAAGAGTCCAGCTCAGCAAAACTGGTAGGACGTTTTTACCAATTTATTTCTTTATCTTTTCTTTTTCCTTTTTGTAAATGAATCTCTTTTTTTATTAATTCTATTGTGTGTGCCTGAATTTGAGTTTTTTTAAAGTCTCTTTTTAAGCCCACGGGTGAGAACCCAGACAGGCACCCTACGGGGTTACCCTGTAACAAATTGACTATACTTGCATGGGCTTATTACTGTGAACTTTATTCGAATGAAACAGAATAAACATAGAATTGATCTATTTGTATGGTTTTATGTCAACACAACACTTTCCTGGTTACTGTGCTTCACACACTCTGTGCTTCCCCCTCTAAGACCTTCAAATCCCAGCTTCCCTACATCATTTGTGTTAGTTCTGAATCCATGTTACTCCTACATCAAAAACATTCTTTCTACAATGCTCAGCAGTGGCTCTCTTTTCCTGACAGTACTAATATTGGTATTCCAAAATCACATAAGAATAAAATTCTCATAGAGGATAATTTAACTTTTAAAAATTATTCACTGTCCTGTGCCTCTACACTGTTCACGCATTATGACAGATAAAAACTTCACTATAGAATCTCTAAAGACATACTTATAGCAACACTTATGAAAACCATTTTTATTTTATACAGAAGAAAAAGTCTGTGTAAGAATTTTGCATATACTCTAATCCTGAACAGCTATTTTACACAAGTTTATAAAGTATTACAAGAAAAATTAAGCGAAATAGTAATAAGAACATGTTTTTCTTTATATTTCTACAATTTCATGCAATGCTTCCTGAATGTCACAGTATCATTTAATAGAGATAAAACTTAGTCTCTACACCTTGCCCAGCTGAACAATGCAGGGAGACACAGAATTAGAAATAGTAATAGGGTGGCCTTGGGTGCACATGACCAATAGAGGGCGTTGGAGAATTCTGGAAATGCAGAAATGGAAACAGAACCAAGCAGGACATCTCTTGTGCAGAAGGCCCATGGAAACCTGATGTCCCAGCAGAGAATGACCCCCATAGCCCAACTCCCCCAGTCAAAAAAGGCCAGGAAAGTAGGTTCTAATAGGGAACCCCAGTCCGCCAGAAATGTTTCTCTATAGTCTTGCCCCAGATCCCTTGCAGGGTATTTCAACAACCCACCTTTACTGTTCTCCACTCTGTTTCTGGTGAATTCCTCCACCCCTGTGCTTTAGACTCACCCTGATATACACACACCCTTAGTAACACTAAATCATTTCTTATAAAAATAAATTCTATGATGATTACACAATAACCAGCTAAAAGGAGAGAGAGGAGGACTCGTGAGTCAGATGATAGACAAATCTGAGGAAAGGGAGAAAGAAAAGTAGAAATGTCCAGACAAAGTGCCATGTGAGACAATGGTTGTGAGAGTGCCTTTCAGTTATCTTCCTACAAAGTCTTGAACAGACCTTTGATTCATTTATTAATTTTCAAGTATGGGGAGACCCTTGGCTTGGAACCTTTTCTTGAGTTCTATACACTTTATTTCAACAGATGACAATTTGTAAGTAACTTTAAAGTGATCGATTCCTTTCACCCTACTTTTATTATCCTTCACCTCACTCTTGATCCCTTCCTTTCTCTAAACCATAGTCATTTCATGTCAGCATCTTTTGTTCACTGTTTTTTATTTGTATGCCCATCACAGGTGTTGGGCAGACTTGCTGGGGAAGTAGAGTCCATCACTGTCCTTCACCCCCTTTATCAGAACATCCGGATGTACAGAGTCAGAGATCTTCTACTGAGGGTCTGAAGACTGGATCAGCGAGAGGACTTTCATTGCAGTGACTTTGATTGAGGAAATTGTGAGGCAACTGTTAATTCACTTGTAACCCTCTAGAAAGCAGAGCTGTACTGCAGATTCCACCACGGCCACCTGTGGCTCTCATGCTAAATGTGAAATTGATGTTCACAACAAAGACATAGTGATATTTCAACAGAAGCACCTTGAATAGATAAAGGAATTCTGGTGGAATAATGGGTTTCCCCAATACAGGCTCTTTCTCATTGTTTTCAGACATTATAATTATGCTGTGAGCAAAGATGCTGGTTCATTGCTGGGTAATTTCTTGGAGGAGGACCTTGAACATGATCAGTGTCCAGTTCCTTAGACAGACCAGGGCATTAGGGGATTGCATGTGCTTTCTGTTCCCTAGTCCCTTCTTCATTAGTTCCCAACACTGTGACCTTTATTTTGAGAATCCTGGAGAGCAGTTAACATAGTAAGAAAATGGTGATTTGAGCCCCCTGTTGGATAGTTTTGAACAACTGTTTATTTGCTGGCCATATCCTATTATCTACATGAGGTGGTAGGGAAGACAGCTGTAAACAGTTCATTTCTATTTCGCAAGTATACAAAGAGTGGTAAGGCAGAAATGTTTTGCTCGGTTTGCAGTGCAAGCAAAAATTTCCAATGAGACCAAGATTGTCTTTGTAATTATTTATTTAGCATAGGTTCCCTTGGGGATATTAGAGGTATAATAATAACACAAGCCAACAATATATAGGATAATGTCTCTTCACAAGTCATTAAAGAAATAGCATACTCCAGACCAATAAGAGAAAACTACGCTATTGTTCCAGGCAGAGAAGGATGAATGAAATTAAGTCTAAATGTAGTTGAGGTGTAGCCTTCTATGAGTTTCAACTTGAGTGGGCTTAGCTCACCAGGAACTGATATCTAGCTGCCTATGCAAAAAACTGCACCCTCTCGTTGGTGTAGGAAGGGGTCTGGGGCTGGGTCAGTCCTGCCAACCCAGGCCTGTGTTCCAGCCTCATGAGTGCACTTCAGAAAGTAATGTAGTTTTAATTCTAATTATTTCTCAGTCCCACCGAGGCAGCATAACCACACACATAACATGAAGTTGGAAGTGCTGGTTCTCTATAGAACATTGGCTATCACGCCCCAGGTTGGGACAAAGAATGCATTTTAATCTTCTTGTTTGGAATGAATCAGACATATTTGGAAACAAACGTACAATTCAGAGCTTTAAGCAACCCATATTTCATATTAGGTATAATCTGCCACTTTCAAAATTAGATGGTTCTATTTCAAGTCTTGATGATTTTAGCAAACATTTAAGACTCTAGGGCTCATGTACTTTCCATTGGGGGCACAATGACACCCTAGTTATCATTAACAATAGCAGTTCTTAGTCCTCCTGGGATGTGTTATTGGTACACTGCAAGTCTAATGCTACAGAAGTGCTGTGTCTTATACCCTTAGTCCTTATTTATAACCCAGGTTTGTTTGATATTTCAAGGAATCAGATGCCTTTTCCCTCAGTATCAAGACTTAAATTAATGTATTTGTTTCTTCTCCTCCTGTATCTATGGTTTGGTTATCAGTAACTGCCCAGGCCCCACAGACTTACCTTCCGCTTATGCCTCATCATCCTTTCCTGCTGTCTCAGAACATCATCTCTCTCTCTCTCTCTCTCTCTCTCTCTCTCTCTCTCTCTCTCTCCATCTTCACTTTCAGTTGGATAAAATTTTCCTGAAGCTTCTTTCTTGACCCTCAATTTTTTGCTGTTCTTCTCTTTCTGCCTTAACAACTCCTGTTTCTCCTCAGCTGCCTACTTCTTGGGCTTTTCAATATAAAAATTCTGTTGTATTTATTCCTTTACTGAAAAAAATAACCTTGAAGAGAAAAAAATCAAGAAAACTATCCCATTTATCATCAAAATTAAATTAAATACCTAGAAATTTAACATTACTTATTTGTTATGAAGTAGGGAGAGTTCTTTTTTCCTGAAGACTTATCTTCAGATGTGTAAACACATTATTCCCCCAGATGACACCTGATGAGTGGTCTCGAGTGAGTGCAGATTCCTTTTACTCTGGTCCCATTGCCCATCCCTTTGCCCTTGATCCCTTCTTTTCTCTAAACAGTGATCCTTTCTTCTCACCATCTTGTGTTCACTGTTTCTTACCTGAAAGTTCATCATTGTGTTTGGAATAACTTAACGGAGAAGCAGACCCCATCCCTACCCATCCCCTTCACCAGGTGTGCAGTATTCAGAGCACTTTCTGGGGATACCAAAGATATGGGGGAGAGGATGAGCTGCAGGACTTTCATTCCAGTGACTTTGGTTGGGCAAAATGTGGGGAAATAAACACTAACTCACAATTCTCAGGAAAGAAGAGCTGTGCCTGTAGATTCCATTACTTGTGAGCCTGTGGGCCTCGTGTTCACTGAAAGACTGTTGCTTATATCAAAAGTAAACTTCTATTTGAGCAGAACCTTGAGGGAATAGAGATATTATGATGGAAATAGGAGGTGTGCATATTACAGGTACTTGCTTTACTATGTTAGCATCATAATTGTTCCATAAGTCAACTCTCATTATGGGCAATTTCATGGGGAAGTAGCTTGAGGAATACAGAACACATGGAGTGTCTGGTTCCTAGAGAGAATGGGGCAGCAGATTCAGATGGGCATTCATGTCTTTCCTACCTCTGAGTCTCTTCTGCCTTAATTCTTAAAGTGGAGTTCTTAATTTTCAGAACCCTAGAGAGCAGCTAATATAAAAAGGAAATGGTAATTTGGGTCCCTGTCCAGAGGGTAGTGGCTCATATAGTTATTCACACCTATTAGTGGAATACATGGTGCTTGTGTGCTGGACATTGTGGTAACAGTCAAAGAAATGATAACAAAGAGCATCAAGTATCATTTCATGACGAGGGAGGCAAAGCAGCTGTAAACAGGCATCTCAATTTAATAGATTTTAATGATGGAAACATCGTTTACATATCATATTGACAGGCACAACAATTTTGCTAGCATTGTCTTATGTATACTGATAGGTATATTGATAGGCTGGGTGTGGTTAGCAGGTCTTCCTTTACAGAGCTAACAGATGTGCAGGCACAGGATGCATCTGTGGCTTGTAGCCAACGGCTGTTGCAAAGGGTCCCCTTACCCAATCCACTTCAGGCTGGTTCCCATGTCTTTTTGCATGTTCACTGGTCTCGGTTTCCGTTGGCCAATAAAAGAAAACAGAGTTTGAGGAGAAGGAAAGTAATTTAATTTGTCTACAAATTGAGGAGGGCAGCAGACTTACGTCTGAAAGACCACCATCCTGCTCTTTGGCAGAGGGGAGGGTTATTTTTCTAGAGTTTCCAGGGAGTAGAGGGGGGAAAGTGGACAAGAGTCAGCATGTCTATCCTTGTGATATAGGCAGCTGGAAATCTGGGGGAGATTTAGGTTGTTGCCAGCTTGCTCTTGCTATCACCTGGTAGTTGGCAATTTCGATGCTATCTTCTTAGGGATGTAAGAAAACAAGGTTATTAAATCCAGAGGATCTGGTAGGACAGAGCAAGAGACATGTCCTTTTATCACTGCATCATTCCTATTTCACAATCATATTTGGAGGCTTCCCCTGCTTTCCTGTGCCACAAGATATTCCTGGTTCCTCCTGCATTTTCCCAGTTTCAACTCTGATCCATCTGTTTTTACAATGTAAATTTTACAATGCAAAAATATAAGCTGTGGATCCTTTCATTGGATAATGGTATACTTAGACATCCAGATATCACCTTAGGTGCTTGCATTATTCCTAGGCTCACTCAGGGGACAGAGTTAAAAAAAATATGGATGTGTACTAACACACACATATTTGTATTTTATTTTATTGTCTATCCCTCTTATGAATTACTATCAGTTCATGCTGATGTTTCCAACTTCTATCCAACAGGGTTTATCCAAACTTGTTTCTTTTCCTTATTTTTAACTCATATCTCTGACTATGAGTCTAACCCATATAAATTTACAACCGAAATTCATTACAACAGTTATGTCAGATTTGTGGCACAGTAGGAAGATTCTCATTTTAACATCCTGTTTCACAATGCTTGCTTAAAAACACCACAAACTGCAAAGATATGAGCTCTTCTAGAGAAAAACAAATGTGAAGCATTTTCAGTTCAGAAATCTGGTGAAAGCAATTGTCCAGCTAAAAATGAGTGTATCCAGGAATAATGATCCTTTAGGGGCTTAATTCATAGGCTTAATGAATTCACAGAAGAGAGATTACTCACTGTGACATAACTGTAAAAACAATTTAAAACCAAAATCACCTTGAATTTACTGGATTTTGAAAACCACATATGAAAGACTAAGAATTCAGACTATATAATAATAAGGCAGTGGAACTTGCTTGGCGGTTTGGTTGTGATATGTCACCTTGCCTACAAGCTGGAGTCCCTCACTGGAGAAAAAGCACACCTTAAATTCACTCTTATTCAGTCTTAAATTCATCTAGAACCTGGAGTTAAAGGGAAAACTGAAATTACAGAGGATTTTCATTTTCAGCATAGATATCCAGGGAAAAAAGGGCCTACAGTAACACATATTCATGAGTTCACAAAAATGTCTCTCTATAAGAGTACTTGTGCCTCTTCTCCACGGGTGCTGAGGTCTCAGTGCATCAGTCCTTTTGTCCATCCTTCCAAGAGCTAAGACTTGCTCTCTGTCATGTCTCTGATGGTGACCACAGGCAAACCCTGTGGGGGAGCCCCAGCCTTGCCCTTAGTTTTCAAGAGGACCCTTCCCAGACACAGATTGTTCTGACTCTCCTGGAAAATAGGTTCAGCTGACTATCCAATGGACTGATGTGAAAGATATCCATACCCTTTACCAGAAACCCGATCTGGAAATCATCTTAACAACATCTGAACATCTTGACAACACACAGTTGTAGAGTACCTCCAAAATCCAGGACTCGTATTCTGCTGGGGTGAAAGCTTAAGTGCTCTTAGGCCCCATCACAGCTGTAGCCCCTGTATCCATTTCCAGCACTTGTCAGGGACAGTCATTTTAAGTCAAAGAATCATTAAATTTGAGGCTTAAGTGTCACGTCTCAGTGTCAGACAGTGCACCTTCAAAAGCCTTTATAAAGGAGAAATTGTTTTTCTTCTGACTTAAAATTTCCTTTTTACAACCTTGGTATCAGAGATCACACAACTAAAGATGACAGACTTTAAGATGTGAGCACTTGTATTTTCCATATAGGCTGGGAGGAGAAAGCAGAATCTAACACGACACCTGAATTTCTAAGTGTCTGTGCACCATTTAGGCTTCTTAAACCTATAGGGTTTAATGTCCCCAAAAGATTAATATGTAAGCTTTGGAAACTAGAGGCAGAAGGATGAGTGGATCTACTCATCATTACACACAATGACATCCTTGGGGAAACTTGTGTTGTCTGTCCCTGGAAACTTCTAATATCTACGAAATAAGCTGAATCAGTAGAAAAATCTATGGCAAAACCTCAGTGCTTAGATATTTAAACTGCATTTTGTACAAACATATATAACAATAGTTTTAGTTTTAGGTAAATTCTTCTAGGGCACCAGAAATAAGGTACAGATATTAGCAAACAACTTTTTTCAGCATATAGCAAGGGTGAAACCTAATGATCTAATTTTGTTTAGTTCTACAGCGCAACATTGATTGAACTATTTTAAACATTTTTATCATCAAAGGGTATGTTAAAGTGAAGATCTGCCTGGGGCATCTCCAGAGACACCAGGGAAATATGTCTAAATTTCCAAATGAAAAATGATAAAAAAAAATAACACCGAGATGTCTTACTACTGGCCCTGTCTATGTTCATCCTCCTGATAATAATCTTAATTGTATTTATCTTTCCAGTGTTTTCAATGCTAATGCAAGCAATAAAAACATGTCTTTATAGGTATTTTTGAGTACAACTCTATTTCCCTTTCTATTTTTATCACAAAAGGTAGCAAACTATGCACTATATGCATTACATCTATAATAACATATCCTATAGCTCTTCTCACGCAAGTATATAGAGTTTTCTGTTCTTTGTTCAATTGTTCACTTTTCTATATTTGTGTATCCAGCTGCTTATAGGTGAAATTTAGATTTTTCTAATTTCTATTTCAAACAATACGTCTAGTGAGTGACTTGTATATGTTTTATTTCATAGAAGTGTATACTTATTTGTAGAGTGGATACCCAAAGGAATTGGTAATTTGGACAGAAACCCTCAGATTGCCTTCTTTCCATAGTAGGACAGTTTGCATTTCCATTAGCAATATAAAATACTCCATAATGTTGTCAGTAGAATGTGCTGGCAGACTTGTGAACTTTTACTATGCTCATAGACTAGAAATAATTTCTCAGTGCACTTCAAGTGCATTGTTCTTGTTGTGATTAAAGTAGAGTATCTTTCCACATGTTTATGTGCTATTTTTTCCGTGAATTGTTTGTACTTAACCCTTCCCCCCTCAAGATTTCTTTATATATTGGAGAGTTCAGTAATTTATGACATCAGTTGCAAACATTTTTCCCACTGTTCCATCTTAAAAAGAACTCTGCTCATAGTATATTTTTGACCAAAAGTCAGGCATTTTTAATTTTTTATGTAGTCATACGTAGCTTTATTTTTCTTAATATATGTTATCTGTTAATTTGAGTCACACTTACATATAGACCCCTACCTCTATCAGTTTATGAAGAACATATGTTTGGTTCCCTCATATGAATATTTGTATTTTTATGTTTTCCTTTTTTCAGATCAATTTGGGCTTTCTTTCTACCATACTGTGCGAAATTGGGGTCCAACTGAGCCTTTTTTCTAAGTAGTCACCCATTTCTCACAACCTATTTAGAAGTTTATCTTTCACCTATTTAATTCCCATACAATGTATTTTTTGGACAGTCTGTCCCATTGGTGATCAGTTTATTCAAGAGTCAATACAATTCTTTCTCCACTTCTTTTAAAAAAGATTTCTATGTCTTAGTTTTAATGTTGATCCCTTTTAGACTGCTTTGAAACTTGGTTTCTATTTTAATTGCTGTGCTCTTCACCCCTAAATTTCATCATTCAATATTTCTGTGTTTTCCTAAATAATACTAGAAAAAGAGTATAACAAATTGATTATTTATGTTATCGTTTAGTGTATTGAAATGTGTAAAAACAGATTAATTGATACCTCCAGTTTTTTAAGAAAAATCAGTCATTATATTGTATTGCAGTGAATTAAGATTATTTACATTACTGCTATGTACAAGCAAAATATTACATGAGCCCTATCACATATTTTGGCACATTATCTAGCATTTTTATGCCATTTATTTTCAGACTCTAAAGGATTATAAAGACATGATACACAATTATTTATTCCAACACAATTTAGTGATATAAAATTCCCTTATTAAAACTATACCACTGGTGAGCATAGCAGAAGGAAAGTTTCTTTAATCCTTCAGCCTATGACACAGTTTTCTTGTTGGTATTTCCTTCCTTCTTCCGGAGCACCTCTATTTCATTTTGATGTTATTTGCTTATAGTTTGGAAACTCTCTATGTGGACAGTCTGCTGACCTTGAGCAGGCACCACATCACTGCCCACGGACTAAGCAGCCTCCACCCAGTGGAGAAACTTGCATTGTCTCCAATATGAAACTAGGTTAGTTGTCTGATCACTGGTGCCTCCCTCTAGTGGCATCCAGCATGCGACCACTTGGCTGGAGTGATGCCCACCTGAGCCAAGGACATTGTTTAAGTTCCACTTGACTTAGGGAATTGTGGGTAATACTCCCTAGGCTACTCATACCCCCTGAGGCAGGTATGGAGACTTAGAGGGGTGGCACTGGGATACAAGAAAAAGTTTTCCTTGATGTTACCTGCTTAATAGCACCACCCAGCAGAGGCAGGGATCAAATATTCCTTATTATACCATTCATTATCTCTTTAAGAAAGTGGTCATTTAAACTAGTGACTATTGAAATGTATATTTTACCAATTATGCATACCATAACTTTATAACTCAGTATAAATTTCATTGTAATTATTATGAGGCTTATTCATTAGTGAGTCCCCCAAGTTCTATAGTTCTTGTTCCTTTGTATCTTCAGTAAAAGTCAGTAAGCAAAGGCAGTTCTGGCGTTTAACTCTTTAGAGTAAGACACAGTTATCATGTGGTGGAGAGACATTCCTTCGGAGCTGCTGGATCTCATTCTGAAGTCTTATCCTTTCATTTTCCAATCTCCTCTTGAGTTCTTCAGCCTCTTCCTAAATAAGAATAAATAAAACTATAGAAATTAGCATAAAGATGTCCACATTATTGCAGGAGGAAGCTAACATCATTAAATTTCCCATTTATTTTAATCCATCAGTAATCAAATACAGTCCCTTAATTCCTCCTTTCTGCTCATGTCCCTTTACCACTCACTCTTGATTTCTTATTTGGACAGTTCTTCTCCCACCTCTTCTCACTAGCTGTAGAAACACCACAATTTCTCAATCTCTGATTTACTGTTCAAGTCCTAAGAATTGCACTCTTAGGCCCTTTTCCCTTCCTCCTTTGACGATCTGAGTCTCATCTTGACTTCAATTTTCATTTAAACACAGAGGAATATCACATCTAGTTCTAGGGAGAAAGAATAATACAACAACTGGGGGGTCTAGGTGATACCAACAACAGGTGAGGTATCTGAACCATAGATTAGGGATTTGATCTTGATCTTTACCGTTATGGGGCAGAAGTACAGAAAAAGCGAGGAGATCACGAACCCCAGATTGACCATACTTCCCTTCAGTGCAGACCTGTAAAATCTCCAAACTCTCTTGGAGCAGTGCCTAGTGAACTAGGACCTATAGTTACCCTGGCCTCTTTGGGAAAGTACTAGAATATCCTTAGTATCATAAGGGTGTTCACATAAGAATTTCATACCAGGTTTGCAGAAACAAAGACAGGGCAGATCCCACTTACTGGAAGGCAGGATTGGTAACCTGCAAGGCTGTGTGGTACTAGCATTTATTATCTCTTTGGAACGAATTTTTCTAATTAGAAAAATAGGGCCATAACAGTTCTGCTTCACAGGGAACAGATTAGATGAGAGGATGCATGTAAAGTGCTTTGTAAAAGTACTTAGTAAAAAGGGACTACTGCTTACTGAGTAATGCAGTAATAAATGACTAGGACAAACTCTGAAAGGTAAAGGTGTTCAGAAACACTGACAGTTAAGACAAGGACAGAAGCATAGATGAAGTAAGATGCAATCAATTTAACAAGGTAATCTAAGCCCAAAGGAAAAACTCTTTTAGAGCCTCTGATCACAGAACCACCACCAAAAAAACCCTCATCTGTGGATTAGAAACAGATTTTATTTAACAAAGTATAATGATTATTCCTTGTCAAGCACCATTCTGAACACAAATATTGACTCAATTATCAAAGTCACTATCCATTTTCTACAAGTGGAAACTAAGCACAGATGGGGTAGATAACTTGCCCAAATCATGTAGGAAGAGGTGGAGCTGGGCTTCTCACTCAGGCTGCCTGACTCCAGACTCACTGCTTGAGCTACAATGTTATACCGCCTCTTTCCCTTTGTCACTGCTTCATGTGCTCATCAATACAGAGAAGGGAGAGGTGATTAAAACCCCAAGATGAGCTATGATAAATACCTGGAGCCGACGATCCAACGCCCTCTGCTGCTCTGCCAGCTGGTGGGCCCTGTTTATTTCCATTTGTCTTACTTCTTCCTGATGGCGTCTCTCCCTCTCTTCCATCCTTAGCTGGTTCTGCCTTTGAGTAATCTCCAACGTTTGAGCGTAAGCCTGTGCAGCCTGTGCTTTCTTATGCTCTTCTGAGAAGGAAGCAAAGGACACATTCTCTAGGATTGAAGTTTCTCAAAGTTTTGCATCCCACTCTTATTTCTTATAGATGATACTATTTCAAAAAGAAAAGTCTTTATGTTCATTTTTCCCTTCCAGGTAACCGTAGTACAACTGACAGCACATGTCCTACTCAGTGAGTCTGTGGACTTAAGAATCATCTAATTTGCCATTGCTGCTCTACTTTGTCTCAGCTGAACCAGGCCAAATTCATTTTAGATAAATGTGTAGAAATTCCTATATTACATCTCTCCCATTTTCTTCTCACCTGCCATCTCCTTTTCCCTGGCTGTGAGAGCCAGGTCTGTCTGTAAAATGGCATTGCTCATAGATTCCTTGGACTGTAAATATTTCTGCAGAGCTTCCTCAGCCTAGGAACAAAAACACATGCAGTTAGAGGTAGGAAATGGTGATTGGAAAGGTTGCAAACTTCATTACTTCTTTTCCACTTGGTGGAACTGTCCATCAAGCCTCTTCTGTCACTTGATGGGTCACAGGTGCTATGGTGGTAGGAAAACTATGGGGACTACACCTGAAGGGAAAAATCAAATATCGTACAAAAATAAACAATGTAAGAAAATAAATAAATTGGAAAATTGAAAAATGAATTTTAAAAATTTAAAAAAATAAAACCTCTTTCATCACAGGAGTGAACACCTGGTCTGGGCTGCCCAATCAGAGCACCCAAGACTACTAGATGCAAGAAGGGAAATCAAACTTGGTGTTTTTAAATACTGTTATGGATATTGGGGAAGATGCTCTCCCCTGAGACAGAGGACACAAAGGCTAAGTTAAGTTTAGAGTCATCTCTATTTTCTTTGCCCCCATGTGGGGTGGTCCTGCCTGAAAATGAAACCAACAGTGAGGAAAACAGAACAGGGACTTGAAGTGGGACTGGAAAGCAAGAAGGAAGGTAAAAATTGATGACGTTGTTTAAATTCCTGAACATAGCTATGCTTGCAACTAAATTCAAACATTTGGTCTTAGTTTAGGTAAGCCCAAAAACTACTATTTTCCTCTTTTTTAAGGTCAAATATTGGCTATGCCTATCACTTTATTTATGTATTGAATTACTTTCATTCTGGATTTAATTTTTTTTAGGGTAACATTGGTTTGAAACATTGTACATGATTTAATGCAACAGAGTCACTCCCCTCTGATATATATCACCACACCACACCCACCACCAAGGGACTCACAGTCCCCTCCACCATAGTCCACTGGACCCCCTCCCTGTCTGGTAGCCTCAAATTTTAAGTCACATTCCTAGGGCTTGTTTTTGGTTTGGTTCTGTCTGATCGTTTGTTTTGTTTCCTATATTCCATACATGAATTAAACCATCTGATATTTCTCTCTCCCTCTGGCTCATTTTCTTAGCATAACCCCCTCTGGTTCCATCCATATTGTTACAAATGGAAAGCGTTCATCTTTTTTGATAGCTTTTTTTCTTGTTACATTCAATTATTGGAATTCTGTTCTATGTAACTGAAAAATATCCATTTATTGTAATGGATGTGGATGATTGCAATAAAAGTTTGGTGATTATGGTCATAGTTCAACTTAAGTCCACAGTTACTTAGTGTCTAAATATTTCATTTTCCTGTCATCCCTCCTTTTTGAAAGAAGTTCCCCGCCAACAATTAATACATAAAACTAGGGATACCTGTATTCCTTTCCTGGGCACCTGAAAGTACTTCTCCTTCAGTTCTTCTGTCTTTTTAATGAAGAGACAATGCCCCCCTGGTTTTGAATAAATTCCCATCTTCACACTGTCTTCTAGAGGACCAAAAATATCCTTTATTAAAGCAGAGCAGCGATTCGATGAGGTCTCCAAGTTCTGTTTACAGAAGTTAACCTTTTTTGCTTCTAGCAGGATCTTCAAAAGGGAAAAAAAAAAATCCATGGAAAGAACTTTAATAGCACTCCCTTATTTCTACAAATGTTTGCCAAAAAGAATATTTATCTGGGCACTAAAGGCCTATCCTTCCAAGCAAACCTAGAGAAATTCAAGGAACTTTTAGAGTTATAGAAAAATAACTTTACAATGTTTGAAGTCTACCCAAAATCCCTTTTATTGCTAATTCTGCTTTAGATATGATCTTCAGACTACAGATTTCTAGCCTCAATCCCTAATTTAAGTGCAACCTATGGTTTAACAATCATTTCAGTTTTCAGTATTATACTGGCTCTTTCAAAAAGTGAAATGATATGAGTTATACTATTAAAAACCTAGAGACATGATCTTTTACTAGATCTATTTGGTAACACTGTATGGTCAATTAGCATAAAAGGAAAGTATATTTATACTTTATGAACATATATTTTTTAGAAATAAGATTTCTTTAAAAAGCCCAGGATGCAGGGTTTCCCTGGTGGTGCAGGCATTATTAAAATCTCAGCTCTATCAAGCTATCTCCAGCCACTGCAACATGAGTTCGATCCCTGGCCAGGGAGCGTCCCACGTGGCACAGCAGACTTCTCCTGTCTCACCCACTGCTGCCCTCAGCAGTGTATTTCAGTCAGTCCTGTTCCCTACTCTGTCTCTGGTGAATCCTCTCATCTTCCCCAACCCTTACCTGTGGCCTACACCCCAGTTCTTGAGTGCATAAATAAAAATAAGTCTTTAAAAATAATGAATGAATGAATGAATGAATAAATAAATAAATAAAAAGCCCAGGGTGCAATATGGCTATGTATGTATATGTGTGTGTATGTGTTAAAGTTTCAGAATCCATAAGACCTAGAATTTTATTTGTTTGTTTATTGCAGAATAACAGTGCTATCTAGGTCTCAAAACTAATAGTTTGGTAAGAATTCTTAATCAAATTCCCATTTTGACTTACATAGCAGAACTTTGTCTTTTAGCGCCCATAAGCCCCATGAACTAGAACAAAAATATTCATTACCCCTAATTCCTTCTGAAAATTTTGTTCTACATCCTGAAAAGAGTTCTTCATGAAGACTTCAAAGGCCTCTTTCTCACAGGCCTTGTGTAGGTCCAGCAGCTCCTGGGGGTTTTCCGTGGGCAGCTGCATCTTCTGGCCCATCTGCTGGTCATAGTGGGAAATGGCCTTCTCCACTGCTTCTGAGTTTTTGATCTGCGCCAAGGCCAAGACTGAGTTCTCAATGCAGGGCAGATCCCCACTGCTGATGGCATTGACATAGGTCAGCACCAGGCTCTGCAGACCTTCACAGGAAGAAGAGACGATCGTATTATTTATAGAGAAATTGGCTTATTCTGAGAATGTTAACATAAGAATGCATGTTCTGAAATTGTTTAGTATTCTGCCTAGTGTTCAAGTAGCCCGAATCAGTTCCTTCAGGAAATTGTGTGACCAAGAAGCTAGGTCTTTCTTTGGGAAAAGAAAGCATGGAAAGCAGTAAAACTCAAGATGTGTGGGATCTTCCACAATTTATCATTTTCTGATTAATAATGAATAAATGGTTATATAAAGCAATGCATATTCATTTAATTAGTAGACTTAAGGCCTCTTGTCTCTTTTGTTTTCTTTCCTTCAATCTTAGGCTTTTATTTCCTTCAGAATTTCCTTTTCTCTTTCTCTTCAGTTTTTAAATCTAGTATGAGTGTTAACATCTTCTACAAAGGCATGAAGTTAACAAATTAAACCAGGTCACCTTTACTCTGTGTTGGAACCTGCTTTTTCATCTCTCTTGTCCTTTGCATTCTTTTGCTTATACTCACTTCCCTCTAGAGTACAGCAATAATTTACAGAGTTCTGAGACATACAATCTTGAGGAGAAACTGGACCAAGAAGTCTACTTAGATTTCTTTAGGGATTTTATACAACCTGGGCTTCAGGTTGCTTAATGTGTGCATTAGAAAGTTCCACTTTTATAGATACTGTATATGTCTTCCCATTTTGCACCCATTAAAAACTGTGACACATAATAAGGATCCACTTTACTGGTGAAATAAATGCTACCAACCCAAGTAGGTTCCTCCAGTTCAAGAGTGGACTGCTTAAAGGAAGAACTCATCTAACTTTCCTTTCCTTCAAAATATGTTCTTAGCACATCCTACTTTGCAGATATTACTAAAAGTATACTAGATATTTTTGGCACCCACTGTGATCTAATAAATATGAGACATATGATTTTCTTGGTCATAACTGACTATACATTTTTAGCACTGACAATGGAAGGAGAAACATAACAGAACACCCATACTTTATGTTGAATTGAAAGAAAATCCTGAAAAAGTTACTCACGAGGCCCATTGACCTTCATGCCTCCTGAAAGAGTTTTTGTCTTGGAATGGCTGAAGATGTAGGCACTAAAATCTGCAACTTGTTGCACAAAATCAGGGTCCAGTTCATCATTATGTAGTGTCTGAAGCCGGGCAAGTTTCTTCCCCTGTGTTGGTGTGTCAAAGATAAAGCATTTCCTTTTTGGAAAGAATTTCTGTATACACAAACGGGGCAAATTGAAATTTTGAAGACTTTTATCAGTGCCTGGGGAGGGAAAAATCACATGTGATAGGTATAGGATTATCATTTATTTAAAGTTCTGTATAGACTTTCACCTAAAGTTATTTATTTATTTCAAAACATATTCCCAAACCCTAAACAAAAAGTTAAATGTAACCAAGCAGGGAATGGAAAAAGAATAACTTCATCCAAGAACAAGGCAGGCCAATTTAAAACTGAAACTCTTAGTTCGCTTTAAACTAATAGTATTGGGGCCTCCCTGGTGGCGCAGTGGTTGAGCGCTGCGCTGTGGAGCTGTCAGCAGCTCACGAAGCGAGTTCGACGCCAAGCCAGGGAGAATCCCACATGGTGCAGCAGACCTCTCCTGCCTCACCCGCTGCTCCCCTCAGCAGTGTATTTCTGATCTGCCTGTTCTGCTCCCCACTCTGTCTCTGGTGAACCTCTCGCCACCCCACGCCTCTGGCCTGTATCCCAGCTGTATATATAAATAAATAAATCTTTAAAAAAAATAAATAAACTAATAGTATTAATTATTTATATGGTAGTTTGCCTGGTGAGTATATATTGAAAACTATAAATTTAACAACCATCACATACGAACTAATTTCTTGTGCTACTTTTCTCTGTCTGTCCAAAGTTGGATTCTCTGTTACCTTGCTTTGGCCTCAGCGAATTCTCCATGTACTCATCTGCTGTGATGGGCTGCCCTTCTATTTCCAAGCAGAGGTAGAAATCTCTGAGAGTCCACACTAAGTTTGGACAGAAGCGCACAAAGTCAGTTTCGTCTTTATCCCCAGGAAGATCAGGTGTGGATACTCTGCTGAGCAGATTTGACAGTTCTGTCACATAGCTGAGATGCAATTAAGGAAAACTGGTAGGAATAGGACTGCATCAAAGCCCATGTTTAATTCCATGTGCCCTATATATGCTATATATTTCTTTTGGGTGATAACCAGCTGCTTCTTTCATCTGCAAATAAACAGACTCTCCCCACATCCCCATATCAATGTTTTTGTTATCCTTTCATTTTAAAATTTTCTGATAACAAGTGTTATTGGCCATTTATTTATTTTTATTTTTGAACTTTTTTTTCTTACATTGTAGTTCATTTTTGTACAATATTTTATTTCTCCCCTTATGTGTAGTCCCCATAAATCTCCCACCACCACATCACCTGTGAAAAGTCACCATAGTCCCTTGTGCTCTTCCCTCTTCCTCCCCTGCTGTATGCCTCAGAGCTATACTTTGCCTGCAAGTTTTATCTTTTTTCTGACCTTCTGTTCAGTTTCCCTATATAATGAAACCATTCCATATTTTTCTTTTCCTTCTGATTTATTTCACAGAGCATAATCCCTTCCAGCTCCATCCATGTTGCTGTGAATGGCATGAGTTTATCTTTTTTGATTTGTTATGCTTTCATTTGGATTCATAGAGAGTCATAGACACATCTTTGACTTTGATGACACTTTGAACCATGAAAGGATACTGTAACAGGTCAATAGCCCTCTGGTCAATATTGTTTATGGTATTGTATACAAAAGTGCTGCTCAGCAGTAATGCTAGTGCAAAGATCTGGGCATCATTCTTCTTGTCACCCTAGAAGTCAGAACACACTAAATCATGTCTGATGGCATTTCCAGAGGAGCAATCATTAAAAGTAGATGTCTGATATACAAATGTTAAACAAGACAAAGAAAAATGATTGTGAGAAAAATATGAACTTTGAACAGAATACTTCTGTCAATAGTATTGGTAATTCTTTATATGAAACCATAATTTGTTAACTCATCAGTCCCTCTTACAAATAGGTATTTGCAGAATGGATATTCAAAATTTGTGGGTTATTTAAAGTACTTTAAAAAAAATCAGGACACTCAATTGTGTAAAAAATGTTGGCCTATATACATAATATACCTATCATTTTATTGAACACAGGTCAGTTCATACTATTGATCTGATCTTAAATCAATACCATGAGATAGATTTATAACTACTATGTACATGTCACAGATGAGGAAACTAAAGCACAAATTGAGGTTGACCATTTTGAATTTGTGTAAATCAAAAATGCAACATGAAATCACAAACAATAAGGGAAGTTCAAGGGAAAGATGCATTGTGTTCTGGAGGCAGCTCATCTCAGTTGACAAGTGCTGATTGTGTACATCTGTCAGCCCCACATTGAGTGACTACACTCCTGTAGCTTATAAGTAGCTGTAATTGGTGGATTTATAAAACTGGCAAATATGACAAATCAAGGCTCCCCTGCCCTGTGGGTTGATGTTAAATATTTACACACAGAGAAGTAAGGGGAGGAGGGGGAAACGTGTATCTATTGCTCATAAGAAAAGACAGGAAAAGCTAACAAGAAAATAAAGATATGGGGAAATGAAATTCATCTTGTCAAAATGCCAAGTGCTACAAATGGAAGAGCTACAAGTGCCAGAGTCCTGATTTGAATTCAGGTTCCTCTGACCAGGAGCCCACTGCTAATCGCTACCCCATGCAGCATCGCATTCCTGATACTGATTTTATTTGCATCCTCTGTGCATTTTGGTTAACTGCCTCTATCATTAGTATAGCCTCCCAGTTGTGATAGTGGCTTATAAATATATTTTCCTCATCAGGTTTCCAAACTTTGACTATTAAAAATAAAAAGGAAAAAAAATGATACACTTTGGCCAAGTGGAAGAACAACAACAAAAAAATATTCTTCATGTTTGGAGAAGGTTCAGAGATGAGGAGGTCAATCACACAAATCTTTGTCTCTTACCTTCTCTACATCCCCCAGGCCCTCAGTGTCCAGAAGGACCAGGGTGTGGTTTGGCTTCTTGGGATGAGGCACACACCACATCCAGATGCCCTTTGTGTGAGACTGCACTGTGGATCCAACAGAGAAGCCTGCAGTGGAGAGTGGAGAGGTTGTAATAGAGGGGAGGGGGTTTGGAAATTACAGGCCTTCTTGACAATTGAGGTAGAGTTTAGGAAAGCAAGATGAGGAGCTGGCCAGAAGTATAATCACTTTATCTGAAATATAATAGAGGGCAGAAAAATGAGAATATGAAGTACCGAAAGTTGGAAATTTGATGTTTTTTCCCCCAAGCCTATCATGCTACTAAATTTTTCATAGTCTATAATTACATATATAGAAGTTATTTCATTGATGACTGGAAAATAAGATATAATATTTTATTTAAAAAAAGAGGTGATATGTCAGGAGCAGATCTCTGCTCTTTAGCTCCCCCTAGTATTAGCCAGCTGTGGTGAAAACGCTAGCCTTCAACATCCCTCCCCAACTCTAACTCCCTTGCCTCACAGCACCATACTCAGTGTTGGTAGCGTGGGTGGACGGAGGGAACTGTCATAGCATTGCTTGTTCCACTTACCTTTGTTCTTCCCAGCCAGCTTGTTCATCAGGTAGGATTTGCCTGTGCGGCACAGACCCACGATAGCCACCACAACCACAGGCTGTGTAATGGCAGACAGGATCTCCAGGGCCTCCAAATTGGTCATCAGTTGTCCTTCCACATTCTTAATGAGGCACAAGGGATCAGGCATGTGGATCTCTGAGTCCATGTCCAAGGTGTGATCTGGTCTGCAAGTGAAGAATTGGATAAACTGGAGTTCCCAGTCTGTAAGCAGAGGAAATAATTTGCTTCCTGAATCTGGGAATGTGCTATTCCCCATCATGGCCAAAGTTTATGGAGAAATTTTTTAAAGCATAAAAGTCAGTCAAAAGATTCAAAGGAAGATAATTCCCAGAACCTGCCAGGGTCTATTATAACCTACTGCCACTGTTTTTTAAACATTTGGTGGGTATATGGAAAACCATTTCCTGAGTCTGACCTGCTGCTTCAATTTTTGACTTACTTATATTCTTTGTTTTTATCTCCCTGAGTAACCCCATGGAATTTTTATGACCACTATTTACTGTATTACTCATCTTGTTTTTCCCCATATCAACTTGCTTTTCTCTAACTTGGAACTCTAATATCTAGTCAGAGCACATTATAGTAAGCCCTGCAGGTCATGATATGTTGACAGCATTACCTGACAAGTCAAGCACAGCTTTAAGGCTGTACTTTATTGAAATTTTTATACAACTACTAATATGTCTTCAGTCAAAACTCTAACGCATGATCATTTTATGAATGAGGAAGTGAGTAAAAATGATTTCTTAACTAATATTAATATATTAATATATATAATTTATATAAATATATATTATATAGTTCATATAATTTATATAAATGTAATTATATATAAACATTAAATCATATTATATATTATTATAGTATATTATATACTTATATATTTATATAATATTAATACATCAATGCATTAATATATTAATATAAATTCTTATGTAATACCTACGATTTACTTTCTAACTTCTGGACATCAATTCCTGTCACCAATTCCTGAAATGTCCCATTTTTAAACTCTCTGAGATTAGCAAATCTTGCTTTCCAGCCTTGTTTTATCATTAAGAACAACTTTATTTTAGAAATGATCATATACACTAGAAGCTAAAAATTCACCGTCTCACTTTTTCTTTCACTGAAATCTTACAAGGAAAATGTCCTTACTTACTGACTATAAAATCTGTCATGGTTTTTTTCTTTCAAATTCTAATAGCCCATTCTCTCCCATTTCCTCATAGCCAATGCCCTGGAGGTTATACAGGTGATAGATAGATAAAACCAGGCATGGTTTAGGAACAGATCATGGAGATTCCTTGCAAATGGCACAGCCCAGGGCAGGGGGGCAGGAAATGCTCAATCCAAGTCAAATTCAGAAATAGGGAAATAGGGAATTTCACATGACTTTATCAACTCAAATGCCAACTCAAATCTCTTCTCATTCTAGTCCACTTCCAAGACAATATTTACACCTGAGTTGTATATAGTAGAAGTCATAATCATTTTTAGATTAGAAAGACGTAAGGGGCTGGCAGTAGTGATCTTCAACAACTAGTTACAAATAACAAAGATACACAATCCAAATCTATATTCAGATATCGGAGGATTGCAAGAGTTTATGCTCCGGAATGATGTCATTAATGAGAAAAGGAATTAGTTTGCCATAATTTGCAGACCTCCAAATGAATTACATTAGAGCTATGTATCTATAGGAATAAAAGCAATTTACACATTGTCCTCAAATGTTATTTGAGAAATAGCATTATGCTTTTAGCAGCATCCTATTTCTAAAACATCTTTACAGATTCAGTGTTTATGTCCCATATGTAACTGCCTGACATTCATAACTCAGCCGCTGATGTGTATCTGAGATCCATTCTTCCCAACAAGTTAGAGCCCCATCAACTTTTGTAAACTTTTGTAAATAAAAGCAATGCAAGAATAAATCAAAACACAAACACCAAAATATACATTATGGTTTTGAAGTAAGGCACAACTGATTTCCAACCCCAGTCCTACTGCTGACTATGTATATGACTTTCACATTTCATTCAGTACTCTAAATCTGTTTTTGAATAAATGGAAGAAAATAAATATTTATTTCCATCAGTATGAATGCTAAATGGGGAGGAGAGAGAGAATAAGGGGGGGGAGGAAGGGAGGGTTATAAAGAAAGAAAGAGAGAGAGAGAGAGAGAGAGAGAGAGAGAGAGAGAGAGAGAGAGGAGAGAGAGATGAAAGTGTAAGTGTAAAGAAGAGAAATTCCAAGAAATACAGGCAAAAAAACTCAGAAATTCTAGTTGATAGGATTTCTAGAAGAAAACATCTCAGTTTACAGTCATGTGATTCTTGTTGACTTTGTATTATTTTTACTGTTCTTTTATTGTTTGCTTTTACTTTGTGTTTTATTTGAGTTTGGAGGAAGAGGTAAAGGTTCTTATCAAGGTGACAAATGAAAATCAAGCAAGAAAGAGATACATGAACCATCAGCCATGATAAGAAACTCAAAGGAAAGAGTTATAAAGCCAGATAAAATTGCCAGAGAGTATTGAGGGCTCAAGTTGAGCAGTTGAGTTAAGTGACTCAAAATAGTAGAGGCAAAAGCATAGCAGAAACAGAATCCAGCACGACAGACCTTAAAGCTTGACTTGGTGCCAAGAAATTAAAGCTAAGTTAACTCAGGGCTTTCTCTAAAGGAAGAAATCCATCTTCAAACAAACTACAAAACTTTGACAAGCAATATATAGCTTTTTGTGAAACCTCTTTATCATCTGGGTTTTTACTATTTTCTCTTTTTATATCAAACAATGCAAATATGTTACTTATTGCATTTCATTCATTACTCTTATGAAATGACAGTCATAGTTCTTGAAACCTTCATGCTACAGTTTAAATTAATCAGTTTTTATCAAAGACAAAGTTAACATAACTGTGATCCCTATAGATCACAAGGTGGCAAGTAAAGAAAAATAGTGTTAAGACATTTCAAACTCCATTTACTCCCTACCCATTTTTTGTCTAATTCAGTGGTAAGCAGCTGCAGCTGTGGGCTGTCTGACACACCACAAGTGAGTCTTTAAGGGGTTTGATAGTCCACATCAGGCTCAGCTGCATCCCATCCTGGATAGAATGTTCTTAAAACATCCTGATGATTGCAAATCTTTTCCCACCCTTGCCCTAGTCTTACCTTAACTTTAAAATCAGTAGCAGCTCTTTCAGCTTTAGTGAGACACTTCTTCAAGGAGAACTTTGTAAGAGTTTTAACTCTATTCCTTAGAATAGAGACCTATTCCTTAGCTGTGTTCATTTCTGATCTATTTCTTCCTTCTAGAAGTATAGAAAGGGATTCTTTTTCTCTCCACACACCCTTCAGGGGATAAAGGATTAGAATACGAAATAGAAACCAAAAGTGAAAACGGTTTTTGAAAGTTCCCCACAGGAAACTGAAACCTAGAGCCAAATAAAGTGACTACACAATGCCAAACAGAGGGAGTTTCCCCAGTGTTGCTGGATGTGTTTGGCCTGATGTCCTAGACACTGCTTATTCTTAGTGGAAGGGAACATTAAGATCATTTGCAATTATTTTCCTACTCCAAACTCTCCTCAGGACTGTGAGAAACCATAGTAAGTCCACACTTATAGTGAATATAACCCCAAAGTATGTCTAGATTATGTAAATATAACATTTGTGTTTGTTTTTAAGGAAGCAGTCACCCAATGAAATTTGAGTCACCTCTTATGATTAGTGTAGGGATTTTGATGGAATTTTCTTTGATTAAAAAAAAGCTTGACACACAAAGAATACATTGCTACATAACTTAAATGAAAAAAATTGACTTTAAACTATATAATCCAAATTCTGAAAATAATTAAATAATTAAAAATGTGATCACACTACCAGATCAACAGTTTTTTTTTTTATTATATCTTTTATCAACCAAATATTCAAACCAAACATTTTGAATTTCCACACTGCTGAGTGTCAGACTGGACCCCCATACAGAGGGTTAACAGCAGTCTGAATCAGGACCCCTACAGAACATTCACACAACCTTTGTCACTGCCCTTCCCCTGCCCACTGACACAGTGTTTTGCAGCCATCCCAGGCCTGGTAGGTTCATCTTCAGTTCTCACAGAGGAAAAGAGAATGTTGGAGCCTTCGGTAGATTTTTACAGGCTTTAAAGATGAATCAAGAGACAGATCAGGGCCTCTCTGGTGGCGCAGCAGTTGGGCAATGCGCTGTGGAGCTCTGGGCAGCAGCGACGCCAGTTCGACACCCGACCAGGGAGATTCCCACATGGCACAGCAGACCTCTCCTGCCCTGCCCGCTGCTCCCCTCAGCAGTGTATTTCTGTTGCTCTGCTTGTTCTGTTCTGTTCCCCGCTCTGTCTCTGGTGAACCCGCTCGCTGTCCCACACCTCCGGCCTGTGCCCCAGCTTGTATGCATAAATAAATCTTTAAAAAAAAAAAAAGACAGACCAGCTTTCTCTCTGCAGGGTAAATGGAAGTGATCAGATTCCCCCCATTAGCATCAATGATCCACACCTGTGTTCTTACACGCATGCCTGATGGCGGCACCTGGGATGTGGCGTGGGCGTGCGTGAGTACGCGCACCTGAGCCTGGAGGCTGAGCATACATATAAGGGCAGCAGCAGAGGATGGGAGGCGCAGAGAGCAGTGGAGACTCGCAGAAAGAAGACTAGAGAGCCCCTAGGGCGCAGACTCATGGGGTGGGAGGCCAGCCAGCCTCCTGCCCCCCCCCCCTGGCTTCCCTGCCTGCCCTGAGCCTGGTTGCCTCTCTACAAATGGTGTCAAAAGATCATTAAAAGCCTGAAAAATCCACTGAGGGCTCCAGGACTCCTCCTTCACCCATCTGCCCGGATCCGTAGCGGACCTGCCCCATGCCTTGCTGGCGCTACGCCCTCTCAGCATTTCTCTGGCTGTCTCTTCCCAGTGTCGTCGTCATCATCATCAGGGCCCTTGTATCGCCTCAGAGTGACAGTGACCTTATGTCCCCTCGCCACAGATGATGTTCGCCAGGTAGCGCTCAGACACCCAAGCAGAACTGGTGGCCTTGGGTAAACGGTCCCGTCAGAAACCAGAACTCTTGGCAGCCTGGCCGCTGCATTTGTGGGACAAGGGGGTGAGTGAAATTATTTATCGAGCACAAGAGATGGAGAACTGGCCTCAGGCACCTTGCGGCCATTGCTGAGACAGAGGCTGCGGAACAGCTGGCGGCATGGCCAGGGCAACCACTCCTGCTTGGTTGGATAATGGCTGCTGTGCAGAGCATTTGGGCCGATGCGGGACACGTGCCAGAGACGGTGAGTAAATGGCAAACATTCCCTGAGCTTGTGCAGTTACTTTTGTGAACCGGGATTGAGGCCGGCCACTTTTAATGTAAATGTTCATGGTCCGGACGACGAGCATTTCACGGCAGGAATGAGGGAGCTGGTGCTGAAAAATGCCCCTTCGTCCTCATTTGGGCCCCTGAGGGCAAGTCTGGCACCTCTAGGGGATTCCCAGTACCTGACGTCACCACGACGATAGCCAGCTCGGTGTAGCCGAGAGCCAGCCCTCGCAGAAGGGACTGTGGGTAGTCGTTAAACAACCAAAAAAGAACTTTCTTGTCAAAAAAGGCACAAAAGCCTCTTAAAGTAGCAGAATCAAAGTCGCCCGTAACCAAGTGTGGAGGATGGAATGAGCGCAGGCTTAGATCGCACTGGAATACGTGCAAGGCCGGTGTCGGTTAGCTGCGGAGACAAATGGAGAGGCCGAGAGGTTTAACCCAGGAGAGGACAGGCTGCTGCGGAGGGGAAGGCTGGGGACTGCGGCGCCAGGCACATGCCCTGCTCCCGGAGGACCAGGTGCTGCCGACCCCGGCCCCAGGGAGGCCCTGTTCACTTTGAATAGGGTGATGTGACAGCCAAGGAACCCATCCGTGCGGGCGAATGGAGGCCACATGTGGAACTTGTTGGCCACTGGTCCCCAGCCAATGTGGTTTTAGTGTATGTGGGGCAGAGTGCACTCTGTTATATGGGAATCCAGAGAAATTTCAAGGTTCTGCTTGTTACATTGACAGCTATGGAGGCCGCAGTGCCAAGGTGACAGCAGTGAGAGTTCCCCCCGCCCCCTCCGGGGTTGGGTGATTCCTCCCAAAGGAGTATAAATTGCGTGTGTCGCCCATCCCGGAGTACATCCTGGGGGAGGATGTGCTGTGTGGCTTGTGGCTGCAGACGACAGCCGGAGTGTCTCCTTGGGGTACATGTGGGGAAGGCAGTGTGTGGGACACGCTGAGCATCCGCCCATACGGCTGCCCTTCCCTAGGCGAGTGGCCAGTGCTAAGCGGTATTAGTTGCCAGGAGGCCAGAAAGAAATTTCAGGCACAATAGCAGAGCTGAGAAAGTGGGCACAGTGTATGCTGCCCACAGGCCCCACAATCCGCCCGTGTGCCTGGTGAAGAAGCCTGACGGCTCCTGGCGTATGGGTGGGGATTGCTGTGAGTTGAATAAAGTGGGTCCTGCCTCGCTCGCAGCAGCGCCCTCACTGGCAGACTTGATGGAACTTCTGAGCCGTGAGCTGGGCAGATCATTTTGTGCCCCGATCTGGCTGACGCCTTCTTTTCTGCCTCTCTCGCGCCAGAGAGTCAGACCAGTCTGCCTTCACGTGGCTCTGGGCGGCGGGCAACATTTTATTGCCCGCCCCAACCTGGCTGGACCCAGGAAAGGCTGTGGGCTGGCTCTGGCCTTGAACATTTAAGGCGCCCCACATGCGCTGGGGGGCCCTGATCGCCCCTTGGGGGATGCGGCCAGAGGCCAATTTACAAGTAACACCCTGGTGACTGGGAAGTGGCTGCCACGAGTGCGTGTTCCCACCCTGGGGTGGCAGATGAGGACAGTCCTAAAGGGAACATTTGTGTTGACTTTGTGGCCTATTATGAGCCGCCACTCTTGTTACATGTAGAGCCCTCTGATGCCTCTGGGCTGGCAAAACATGTGTGGTATTCATGACCTGGGAAGCCACTGTTGCCAACTATGTGTTGTCTTCTGACAAAAAATTGGCTTGTGTGTTGCCAGGTGGGCGAGAGCTCCCATTGCTGGTACCAATAACTTCTCTCTTTGCCATCAGATTGCTGTGTCCTAACACCTTCATGGATTTAGCTGCATTAGTTGTGTTCTGTTGTACTCAGTTGCATTCTGTTAGTTTGTACTACTTTTGTGGGTTATGGCTATAGTGTTCTACATTCACCAAGGGAAATTTGTGGAAGAATGACTCATAGATTGTATGGTGACAAAACCGTGAGAAGGTAAATTGTGGGGTAAAGGAAGTTATCAGGCTTTTTTAACCCCTCCCCGCCATTAGCATCTATGTCCAGCACCTGTGGTCTTGCAGGCACACCTGTGATTATGGACACCTGGGCCCAGAGAGCACTGTAAATGGGGACACCTGTGGCAAGGGGCTGAAAAGGGCAGTGTCGCTCTGAGGCAGTTAGACAATGGCTGCACAGGGAAGAGACAGTCAGAAATGTTGAGAGAGAGAGCTGGTCTGTCCCCTGATTCAGCATTAAAGACCTGTAAAAATGTACAAAAGGCTCCAAAATTCTCTTTTCATCTGTGAGAATGGAAAATGAACCTACCCAGCCGTGGATGGTTGCAAAACACACAGCAACTGCTAATACTGGCCTCCTACTCTCACTCCTCAGAACTATAGTGGGATAACTGGGCACAGGGCTGGCAAGGGAAGTTGGGGGGCCAGGAGGCTGGCAAGCCCCTCAGTTGCCAGTGAATCTTTGTGCTTTCTTTTCTCTGGTCTTGCTCTGGCATTGTCTCTCACATCATCTCGTGGCCTCACCTCTTCTGTAGCCACGCCGCTCATCCTCCCTCTGCCCCTGCTGCTGCTGCTTTTAGCCCAGCCTCTCAGCTCAGGTGTGCCACGTACACATGTGTGCACACCCATGCATCGCTCCTATGCTCCCAAGTGCCCTCTGCATAAACACAATCAAGGCCACAGGTGATAGCCACAGAGCCT
Source organism: Scalopus aquaticus (assembly GCA_004024925.1). Lineage (NCBI taxonomy): Eukaryota > Metazoa > Chordata > Mammalia > Eulipotyphla > Talpidae > Scalopus > Scalopus aquaticus. Next base: position 19,255 of record PVIJ01012193.1, on the reverse strand, counting down.
TATTAATCCACTCACCCTACAAGAGCTTATCATGAACCCAAAATATAATAAAATAAAAAGTGCTGGAGCTACATGCTGAAAAAGAAACGCCATTCGGTTCTAATTGGCTAATGCAGATTCCCAATGGACAGACAGAAAAATACAATTCAGGCCACTTGAGGGATCCAGACAGTATGACATCACAAGGAGAGAATGACAACTCTCCCAAAACCAAACCCAAAGACAGGAAAGATTGTATATTTCTAACAGATAAGGAATTCAAAATATCTATCATTAAAAAGAAAGATCAAGGAAACAGAAAAACCAAAGATGAGAGGACTCAGAAAGCAAGTAGAAAAGACACAAGAAAAATCAGAAAAGCAAGTAAATGAGCTCAGGAATAAAACAGTAGAAATCAAAGCTCTAAATAAGAAACTAGCAGAGTCAGAATGTGAAAACATTTTTTAAAAAATTACCAAACTGCTATAAAAAGCTATGGAAAAGGAAAAGACTTATGGAGGAACAAGTAAGTGACATCAAATATAGAAACCTAGACATGACCCAGGTGGAAAAAGAGAAAATAAGATATATTTAAAAGTTAGAGATGCTATGATAACTATCCAACTTCTTTAGGAAAGGTAATGTATAGTGGGTATCCCAGAAGAGGAAGATAAGGAAACAGAGTGGATTCAAAGAAATAATAATTGAAAAATTCTCTAAATTGGGGAAGGTCCTGAATATACAAATCCATGAAGCTAACAAAACATCTACTTATTTAAATTCACACATACTTACATCACATATTGATGAAACTGTCACAAGTGCAAGAAAATAGAGAACTGTTGAAGGTGGTTAGAGAAAAATTCAGGTAATATATAAAGGTGTTTCCATCAGATATCACCAGGCTTCTCAGCAGAAATGTTACACGTTTGGAAAGAGTAGAATGAAATATTCAAAATACTCAAAAAGAAAAACTGCTAGCAAGGAATACTGTATCCTCCCAAATTCTGTTTATGTCCCAAAAACTGTATTTCATACGTGAAGGGGGAATACTTTCCCAGACTAACAAAGGAGGTCACATTTGACCACCTTTACCACAAATGTTAAAGTGAGCTATCAGAGTTGGAAAAAAAAAAAAAAGCTTACAAAAATTTGAGCATGGCAATAAGCAAAACCAGAAAACGAAAAAAAAAAAAAAAGTGGCAATGGCAAGCCCTGATATTTCAAATCCCCTATATGCGAATACACTAAACTTACCAGAAGGCACAGAGTGACTGGATGAACAACCAAAACACAACTATATTTGCTTACCAGGGATTAAACATACTTAAAGTGATGGTGATGTCTCAGCCTTTGGATAAAACTGAATCAGAGATAGGTCTGTGTATAGCTTCTTTTATCAAACCCACTCCCAAATGCAAAACTATCCAAAAATTTATAGTATGAGTCTTACTGAATATATAGAAATTAAAGAAATACTATGATAACTATCTAACTCCTTTAAAAAATATAGATTATAATGGGAATCCCAGAAGATGAAAAGAAAGAGGTTAGTTTCCTTAGATACTTCCGCTTATCAGGGTTTTTTTCCAAATTGATTGATTTATGTATACAAGAGCTGGGGTGTAGGCCAGAGGTGTAGGGTGTTGAGAGGATTCACCAGAGACAGAGTGGGGAGCAGAGCAGGCAGATGTACTGAAATACACTGCTGAGTGGAGCAGTGGGCGTGACCGGAGAGGTCTGCTGTGCCATGTGGGTCAGCAACCTGGCCCGAGATCAAACTCATGCTGCAATGGCTGCTGATAGCTTCATAGTGCTGAGACTTAACCACCAAAAGGCCCCTGCCTATGAGTTTTATAGAAACCAGCAAGCCTTCCAACCAGACTTTTCTAAAGTCTGTCCACTTTCTACCATATGGGTCTATTCTTTCTCAACTTATTCTCTTTTCTCTACTCACTGACTTGATTTTAGGAGCAAATAAAATGATCTAACAAAACAAGCTAGCAGGCGTTTGTCATTGCTTAACTTCATACTGAGACTTATAAACTGATAGTCCCCACCCCACTCCCACCCCCCATTTTGGTCTAGTAGGCATTTAAAAGCATTTCTGTAAACTTACACATTTTCCTCTATATAAGGAATCTGGGGACCCATTCATTCAATAATATTTTTACTTTTAATAATATGTTCTCCCAATAGTTATTCTGATATGAGAGAAGGAGACTATATGTAACATTTTGAGTGTTGTACATAGTGCACAGACATCTTTGCTTTGGGAATGCTACTGTACCACAGTGGACAGAGGCATGCGCTAACATTGAATAGACATTTTGAGGCCTCTGTAGTTTTGGTTAAGCTCTGAGCTTCACATGCCATCCAGTTTTTGTAGATCATAAAACAGGTGGTCCCATGGAAGAAGATGATGTCTAGAAAGTCTACAATGGTCCCTTAAGGGACTGTGGTACAAATCAAAAGTAACAATTCACTAATTTCCCCACTCCCTGGTCCCAGCTTTGAGGCATAAAACAACAGTCAGGGCACAACTGGTCTGGTCCTGAAAACACTGTTACCAGAAGAAAGAATGTTCTCTGTGAAAAAGGAGTGTTTTGGAAACTGCTACTCCAGACAAATCAGTAACTTCAAAAAATGTTAACTCTGAAATTTGTGACATCACTAAAACTCCCAGTTTCTAGAGGATAAGGCTGCAAACAGTGTAACATTTAACCACCTTCTTTGTTTTCCTCAATGTATTTATATGATGTTGTCTGTGCGTTAGCTAGACCCCCTACCCAAATTTTCTTTGTAGAACTCCTTGAAATGTTTAATGTTGCAAACTGTATATAATACTCATGGAGAAGCACAGATTTGGGGCAGCTTCCAGAGTCATCTGAAGGTTCTTTCCAGACTTGAGTCCTCTCGATACTTTAATAAACTCACTTACTTTTGCCGGCATCAATTTACTTCAGTCGACAATGGCTAATTGTCACTTTTTATATAATCTTCTATGAGTCTAAAATTTTAATATATCATGTTCTCATTTTTTCTAGAACTGAAAAAAGTGATTTCCTAGAATTGAGCCTACTGTACAAAAATTCTTCATTGTTTTCAGCTTTAATCTGCAACAAACATGGGAAGTTCCTTTTCGCCTAGGAGATGTTTTTCTGGCTTCAAAACATTTAAACTTAGATCATTTTAAAACAAATGTCAAGTTCATCAAAGGTTAAATAAAATGGTTGTTTCCAGAGATTGGGGAGAGGGGGCAAGGGGGAGTTGTATAATGGATGTAGAATTAGTGTTACAAGATAAAAATGCTCTGGAGATCTGTGACATAGTACTGTGTATATATTAGCACTAATGCACTGTACATTTAAAAATGGGTAAGATGAACAAAAACCACAGAAACCAAAAAAAAAAAAACCATCATGACAGGAAGTAGATGCAATTTGGGGATTAAAAAAAGGTGGAATATATTTGAAAGTCTCAATAACTTCTTTTGTTCGCCGAGAGCAAGTGTGTAATAGTAGAATTTTAAATCTTTGTACAAACGGGCTGGTCATTTTAGGAAGTTGTAGGTGGATCTTTTGTCAGGACTGGTGACATGGCCATGAATCAACATTTTAGGCTAGCTCCAATTCATTCTATTCTACGTGAAGTCTTAAAAAGCTGCTTACTACAGCTAGGATAAAGTCCAGTCTCCATGTAATGGTTAACCCTGCAAGGTTTGCCTCCCATCTGCCCCTTGTTAAACTTGGACTATCTCAGCTTCACCACACAGACCTTCATTCAGTACCAAATACAGGAATTTCTTCCCCAATAAGGAATTTGGCACAAAGTATTCCTTCTGGAGCTCACTTTTCTTATTTCTTTCTTAATTGTGCACTTACAAATTCATCTTACTTTTTTTTTCATAGAACTGGGGTGTAGGCCAGAGGTGTGAAGAGTGAGAGGATCCAGGAGAGCAGAGAGGCAGATTTACTGAACTGGCACTGCTAAGGGGAGCAGCCTGCAAGGATAGGAGAGGTCTGCTGTGCCATAGGTGGGTTAGCTCCTTGGCTGGGGATTGAACTCAGGCCGTGGTAGTGATAGCACTGAGACTTAACCCGCAGACCACCAGAGAGGCTCCATCTTACTTTGATTTCTTCAGGGAAAGAACGCTGACTGGCTAGTCTAAATTGGATTTCCTCTCTGCCCTTATTTGCCACACCTGTACTATTTTGCAATGCCTGTGTTTTATTTCTGAATGAAAACCTGCACAATCACAGGGACCGTGGCTGTTTTGCTGGCTACAGAATCCTCTATGTTTTCCACACTATCTGGGAAATGTGTAGTTGTCAATACATTTTTATTGAACGACAAATTGCAACCATGTTTAAAAGTACCTGTTTGGTGTTTGAAGGATGAGTTTGGTTCACAGTATCCTGACTGTGATCTTGTATGGCAAACTAGGGAATATTCATCTTCTAATGCTCATAAACCACTTCTTAGATGTGAACTTACATTACAAATCTTTTTGTTGCTAACATCTTTAGCATCTTTGTCGTCATCATCTTTATTAACTTATCAGGTTATCTTTGGCTTTGATGGACAATTAATCCAAAGAAATTTATTTTTATAAGGTATGTATGTTGTATAAGGCAGTAAGTTTTTTTTTTTAAAGATTTATTTCTTTTTGCATACAAGCTGGGGTGTAGGCCAGAGGTGTGGGGTGGTGAGAGGATTCACCAGAGACAGAGTGGGGTGCAGAACAGGCAGAGCAACTGAAGTACACTGCTGAGGGGAGCAGCAGGTGAGGCAGGAGAGGTCTGCTGCACCATGTGGGAATCTCCCTGGCGGGGTATCAAACTCGTGCTGCAGTGGCACTGGATTGCTTCGTAGTGCTGAGCTTAACCCATTGTGCCACCAGGGAGACCCTAAGGCAGTAAGTTTTGAGGCCTCACTACTACAGCAACCACTACATTGTTGTTTGGTTTTATGTAAATGTAATTACATAAATGTAATCGCAAATGTAATGCAAGACAAATAATAAATGTGACTCCAGCAAGTGTAATTAAATTATTTTTGTCCCATAGTTTATTGTGATATCTACCTCTACTTGGAGAAGAGAGAATAGTTTGAAAACATCAGACAGGCAGAATCAAGGGTTCAGTCTTTATTTGGCAAGTAGTTCTAATGATTTCTGCTTCCTGAATTGAGTGAAAATTTGATATACAAGAGAAGATTAAACTTTTCATTTCCTTCCTCTTTTTTTTTTTTTTTAACAAAAAACTACTGCGGTTTACTCCTATCTACCAACAACGAATGATGGCATTTCGGACATATTCTTGGTCCTTAACTATGAAAGTTATTAATTCAGTTAAGAAATTCTCCAAAAGTTCCAGTGGGTCTCAATAGCTTCATGATTTTCATGTTCACTTTTGTTTTCCAAGAACTTGGATCTGCAAATTTCTGCACAGTACAGAATTATTGCTAGGAGACTTCATATACAAATGGACAATGGCCAGGCCATATATAAAAATAAAACTCTGGGGCCTCCCTGTGGCGCAGCGGTCGGCAGAGCGCAATGCGAGTTCGATGCCCAGCCAGGGAGAATCCCACATGGTGCGGCAGATCTCTCCTGCCTCGCCCGCTGCTCCCCTCAGCAGTGTATTTCTGATCTGCCTGTTCTGCTCCCCACTCTGTCTCTGGTGAATCCTCTCGCCGCCCCACGCCTCTGGCCTGTACCCCAGCTTGTATGTATAAATGAATAAATTTTTTAAAAAAATAATAAAAATAATAAAAATAAAACTCTGACCCACAGCCTACAACAGTCATCATAGGAATACAAATCACTACCTATAGGATCTGATCCAGAGAGTCACACCACAATATGCACCAATCATGTATGCATCATCCCTTTTGTCTATTCAATAGAAACCTATTTAGCACATCCTATACTCTAAACTCTGAGGGGACGCACAGAAAAATGGTCCCCGTCATTAGGTGAATTATACTATCTATTTGGAAACAAATATTAGAATCCAGCTAGTTGTACCTGGGCAGGAAGTTGTGCCTGGTCAGATTATTACCTGGACCTATATGTCACTACCTTAGCAAGGGATCAGAGTCTATCCAGGAACTGGGTCTCAAAATTAAGTTGGCTCCTGAGTCAAGAGTCCCTGAATGTTTGTGTGTTCTCATTTCCCCAGTGCATATGTGCTTGAATAAATGGTCAGGGGTCTCCTAGAGGGGGGCAAGAGGAATTATTTTCATTATTCTTATCCTGAAATTCCAGAGTCCTTCTTCCTGAGGACCGAACTTCTCTTCCTAGTGAAGTTTCCAGGTCTGAAACTGGTTCAGACCACAGCTAGAGATAGCAAAATATTATCGAGACTGTAAGTCAATAGCCATCTCTCAAACCATCCTTGATTTCATCATTTTCTCCCTATGCATCTTGATCATATTCTGCTCATAATCTTCTGAATTGTCCAGAGTCAGTTCTTGCAGGCTGTTACTCCAACCTAGCTGCTCAACTGTCGTGGCATCAACATGACTTCTGTTTAAGTGCCAGCACCCAGTCTCCATCTGTCAGGGTCTCTCATCCCAACATGGCTATGATGGGATCTTGTGCCACTGCGCTGGCACAGAGCAGCCATGACTGAATGTTCTAAGGATGGTAGGATCCCTCTCAACAGTGTATGTTCTTACTTTTTGTCTGATACCAGAAAGCTGTAATTCGGAGAGAGCAGCTAGAGTGGTCTCTATTTTCTATTTAAAAGTTTCTTTGTATATTAAAGAAACCAGAATCAGTTATACCACATCAGCAAATCAGAAAACTATGCCAAAACTTTGTACCTTTGTTTTGAAGTGAACATTAAAACCAAGGCATTAAAAACCAAGGGCCAAATGAAAACAAGAAAAGGATCAAATTTTGGTTTTTCCAGTACTCTGATGCTGAGGCTTAACTCCTTCATTGATTTGGACAAATGAGACAACGATATAACAAAAAATAGAATTTGGTTTTAGTGTTGAACTTATTGAAATACGTACTCATCTCGATTTCTAATGATGCATACCTGAAACTTATATGATGCTAATGCAACATTATTTCAATAAAAACCCTTTATTGAACTGGTTGATGGGGAACATAAAAAACAATGAAACAATTGTGATCTAGTGACAATCGAGTGTCAATGAGTCCATTTCATATCCCCCCGAGTATTTATTATAAAATTCAAAACATAAAATATATAGTAAAAACGATGGGTCCTCTTACTCCTGATCCTACCCAGTACTCCCCAGAACGCTCATCTCCACAATTTACTAGGTGTTCATGAATTTTTTTCCCATAGAAATCACACTTTACACAGTTTGCACCTCATTTTTTCACCTTAAATTATATCTTAACGATTATTCTGATTAGTATATATAAAATTCCACTGTCAAACTATTTAGCAACTAACAATGCTACAAGTATGCACTGAACTTTACAGGTATATTACCTATTTTTCACTAAAACAGTATCACTGTGTGTCTAATATAACTGTGTGTCATGAATTTTACAAATGGTGAACATGCTATATCAAGGTTCAAATAAAGTAAAATGTAAGAAATATTAGCATAATTTCTCAACAGAAATTGTAAATCTACAATCTTATATGAGAGACATTTTTTCCCATATCCTTCTGACACAATTAACCATCACATTTATTGACCCTTGTCAATCTGAGTGAAAAATTAGCTCCTGCTAGCTTTAATTAATATTGTCTAATTACACATAGTTGATTCTCTTTTTTATTTACTTTTTGAAACTACATGCATACTTGAGTTTTACCTCCTTGACAGTGGAGGCAATATACCTACATAGTGCATATGAGTGAATCTCTGCTTTCTCTAGGTGTTTATCTAGGTGTCTTTGACAATTTATTGAACTTCATTATTTTTCACATACTTGAAATAACACTTTAACATACAACATGAGTAAATGATGATTTTTTTCTATAACTATGAAAACTGTTCTTTGGCTCCATCTATATTGTTAGGACCCAGTGTTGCACTGGTCTAATTATTGAAGCTCTAGACAGGTTTTCATACAGGAGAGACTTATTCCTTCCTCTCTGTTTCTCTATCTGTATTACTCTGACAATTTTTTGAAGCAACTTAAGCATTTCCATATAACATTGTATAAAGCTGGAAGTCTACCCATCTTCACAAAAGCATCTTTTAAATAAGAACGCATTAAATTTATAACTGAACTAGAGAATGCACTTGAATTATATACTATATATATATATATATATATATAGTATATAATTCCATTTTTGTGCCTATCAGTAGCATTCTTGATAGGTTTTGTTCCAAGGTAATTTTAACATCTATTGAAAACTTTGTCTCTATCTGCTAAGACTTTGTGTGGCAGACTTCTATAAGCAAGCCACAAAGGAAGTATTTTAGGTTCTGTGTGTCATACTGTGTTTGTTGCAGCTGGGCAGCTCTGCTATTGGGGACTGAAAGCGGCCATGAAGAGGCATGTTCGTGTCCCAGTAACGGTGACTAAAACAGGCAGCAGGATAGATCTAGCCTAGAAGCCATAATTTGCTAACTCCTGTTATAAAGTTATTTGTTTTTTCCTTTAATAAAACCAACATGTAATCTATCTAATATGTATCAGGCCCCTATATCCTTTAATCTTGATGCACTTTTGATGTTTAAAACTTTTTTGAGTTAAACTAAAAAACACACACACCAAAAATAGGATGAAGCCTATATCCACATTCCATAATTTCCTTTAAAAAAGATGCTAATTCTTTTTAAACAGAGAGCCCAGGCCTCTCAAACCCCAACCAATCACTTTAGCGGGAGCAGAAAGGACAGCAGTTGCTTCCTTGGCAAGTGTTTCAAGGGCCCGTGAAACCCAGGGCGTGTCTTCTGCCTCTTTAGTCTTCCTGATCATTTCTCTCAGACGGTTTATCTCTGCATTCATCTCCTCAGATTTCTTCTCAAATCCTTCATTAAACATATCTTTTTGCATCTAAAACAAAGGGGTATAGAAAGAGGGAAAGACATTTTTTAATATCCCCATTTTTCAAGAGTTAAATATTATATTTAAGAACTTTGCTAAATTTTCTGTCTTTTACACATAAAATGATGCTCTCGTTAAATATTCAAAAGGTAACATTTTTAATATAATTAGCTTTATTTTCTTACATTACTGTCCATTTTAGCCCAGTATTTGATTTCTCCCACCACCATAGCACCTGTGGTCCATCACCATAGTCCCTCTTCCCTCCCATTTTAAACTTCATCATGCCCCTCTCCTGCTGTATGCCTCAGATCTATGATCAGCTTGAAAGTTTTGTCTTTTTTTCTGACCCTTTTCGGATCCTTCATTAAGTTGCCTTATATTCCACCTCTAAGTGAAACCATCTGATATTTATCTTTTTCCTTTAGATTTCTCTTCACATAACCCTTTCCAGTTCTATCTATGTTGCTGCAAATGGCATGAGTTTATCTTTTTTGATCACCTAGTAGTACTCCATTGTGTATATTTACCATATCTTCAGAAGATAATATTTAAAACAAAGAATATCTTCCAGGCTACCCATGGATAGTGGAATGAAGATCATTTCAACTTTACTGATAGCCATTCACCATTAAGTCTTTGCTGGGTGCTGGGTGCAGCAAGCATGAGGACAAATGCAATAAAATGCTCCAACCAAAAGTGCAGGAGCCATTAGTTCACTTGCACAAATTTACACTCTCATCTGGGATGCATGGTCCCCCACATCATAGAGATAATGGGAACGTATAAGCTGATCAAGAAATAGGATAGAAATACTTCCAGAGGGGAAAGGGAGGCTGCCCTCTGGAGACTGCAGGTGACTGAGGCAAGCTGTCCACACCTGCAGCAAGTTTAGAAGGTGTCAGTTCCTCATATTTCTAAGTCCAGTCACATCTGATAGTTTCAGGTCAGCGTAGCTATAAATCAGGATCTTTGATGGTAGATTTCCGGAAAACTGACAATGATCTTGGTGAAGCACCTGGTTGCTCCTTATGAGATAAACATGGGGTTGAAATATAAACTTCATAAACCATGAAACCCTGATTAATTTGGGCTCATAAGACCACCTCAAAATCCTACCTATAAGGCAGCTCACGCCTTGGAGAGTTTATATTCTTCAAGGACTTGGAGGGGCCGAGGCCACCCAGCCATGCCAGGATCGTGGTGTGCAGCAGAAATCAAAGGCCTCTTGAAAAGTCAGGATTCGATACGTTTAGTGACTCAAATGCAGCAAATGACAGTAATGGGTCTCTTTTTTGGTTTTGCTTTAACTTTCTCCCTTCCTTCATGATGTACCAGGTCAACAACCATCAAGAACTACTGAGGCTATGTCAGACTTACCTTCAGCTTATGTTCCAGTATCATATTCTGTTCCCTCAGATCATTTTCTCTTTCCCTCTCCAGCTTCTCTCGCAGCTGGTCTATGTTCTCCTTGAGGCTTCTTTCTTGTGCCTGTATTTGTTGTTGCTGTTCCCACTGTTTCTGTCTTAGCCACTCCTGTTCCTTCTCAGCTGCCTCCTTCCTGGCTCGCTCCTCTGCCCCATGAAATTTTAGGAAGAGAAGAAAGTTACAGATCACATTTGAGCTCTACCCTCTTACCTGAGAGATCAAATCAAATTTGAAAAGGAGAATGGGAAACCTCAAATTCCGCTGGTGGCCACACTATCAAAAGCAGGTCTGAGAATGTGTCAGAAAAGACTGATGTGTAACTGATGTGCAATTGGAACGTTCCTCTTATTTTCAGAATTAGCAGAATTTCACAGAAGGAGGGAAAGCTTGTTCTGTCAAAGAGCAAAGCAAGAAACTACCCCCCACACACCCATGAGGGTAGAGCCCTACCCCACACCTTCAATGTCCTTTTGCGCAGCGGTGAGGGCTCTGTCAGCCTGCAGGATGGATTTCTCTATTGTTGCCTGTGACTGCAAGAAGCTCTGGAGGACCTCATTTGCCTGAGGAACCAAGAAGAAGCAAAGAACTTAGATTTCCACTGATATTTGTTCTGTACAACCAAGTCCATCCATATCATTTTATATTTTTTGCTTAAAATGCTCCAGGATCCCCTTATAAAGAGTCCAATCCACGCACGACCAGAGGGTCTCCATATCTCCCTCCTGCCCACCATCCCAGGCTGTAGGTTCTAGTCAGTCAGAATCACATGCAGTTGTACAAACGCACAATCTCTGGTACTTTACAATATATGTTTTATATATTTGCAGGTTTATCTGGGGCTCTTACTTTTGGATAACATCTCAACCTGGAGAGCATGCGCAAATACTTCAAATACACCCCCCCCCACACACTTCTGGGAGGCTTCCTTATAGAGTACACACTGAAATACAGACTGTAATCATGCTGCCATTCTCCCCCCACTTGCTAGATGTGTAGCTCCAGGCAAGTTTCTTCACCTGCCTGTGCTCCCTAGTTCACATCTACAAAATGTGGGCAACAGGGATCAGTGCTTGTAAATATTTTTTTGAAGGAATAAATGAAAATGTCTAAAGAGCTCAACTATAGGAAACAGCAGTTGACTATAAATTAGTTTATTGTTTTTACATTCCTTACTATAATAGAATCCCAGGTTGATAAGTATCACCACTCTGCATGTACTTTTCTATGGACCTGACTACTCCCCTTAACCTTGACTTTAACTTGGAAATCATTAGCCCTTGACATATTGAATGTCATGTTACCAGATGAAGAAATAGATTTCCCGTTTTTCTCCCGTGAATTTCAGATATCTGTACTCATTTTTAGGAAATTAACATTCATAGTCTCCTCTAGGAATAAATAGCAAATAGCTGGCCGTAAAGGCTGAAGCTCTCGCAATGGCCCCCTGCTCTTACTGCTCACAATGGGTGCTGTTTTCAGGACACTGCCTTGATTAGTCTGTGGACTTCCCCGTTCTTCTTAATTCCTCACCTTCACTCCTTTTCTGCTCACTCGCACATAGCTCCTCTCAATCCGTTCCTTTGTTTTCCTGTAGAGCTCGTATCCTCCAGGAGCACAAAAAGTTCCTACTGAAATACTTTCCTTTAGGTCCTCTGAAAGCTGATCAAGTAGTTTCTGGCAGTTTTTATCAGATGCCTCTTCATTCTGCAGCATGAAATCCTCTTTCTTATTCTTTATGGTTTTCTGGAAGGGAAATGTAGAGGATGTCATCAGAAGGAAAGAGAGGAGGTAAAATTCCAGAGGATCTGTTAGATGGAAGGTCTAACTGTGATCCTCTTAAGAAAAGTGGAGCAGCACTAGCAATGTAGCATGAATCAAGAAATTTTCTCTCAACTCCAAACATGCTCTGTAATACCCTGCTAAAACGTCTTCATCTGTGAAAAACTGAGATTGCACTATCCGTTCTTTACAGTTCCTAGTGGGGCATCCTGTATTTTCAATAATGCTACATCTAAAAATGAAAATAAATATAAAGAGCGACCAGTTAAAATAGTTGGTCCAGGGAAATTAAGAGCCTGGGCCTACGAGTGAGGATGGATAGAGAGCAGTCAGGAAAAGCAGGGAAGTTCTGAAGCCATGACACAATTCTCTAGAGGAAAAATCAGTGTTGATTTTGCTTGAGAGATCAGACAGATCCTGAATAATTCCCCAAATTCTGAGATAAAAAGGAGTAACAATCCTCTATGGTTCTCTCTGTCATGGGAATCCAGACTGCTTCATCCTGGATAGGAAATGAGCTGAGAGATGAATATGTAGATCTCAAGGCATCATTCTAGAAGGCAAAAATCAGGAAGGGAAAGTACCATGAGCATCGTCTGATACTCTCGGGTGTCATCCTTGAAGGAGTGTTCCATGAAGATTGCAGTGGCCTCCCTCTCACAGGCTGTGTGCACATCCAGTAACTCCTGGAGCGTGTCCGTGGGGAAGCTCACTCGCTGGGCCATCTGCTGGCTGTAGTGGTCGGCTGCTTTTTCCAAGGCTGCCAAGTTCTCAATCTGGGCCAGAGTTGTCACCGCATTCTCCAAACAAGGAACAGCTCCTGTGTTGATGGTATCCACGTAGGTCACCACCAGAGTTTCAAACCCTGAATAAAGCAAGAAATCAGTAAAAATGAATTTTCAATCAATGAGGTCCAAGATTTTGATATTATGGTTTGAAAAACTCCTTTCACTCCCTCTTTCTATTACAGACACACACACACAGCTACTTTACTGTCATCACCTTCATTTCCATATTCATTATTCTCTAAGCCATAATATTTTAAAAATATACCTTTGTTTAACATAATCAGAGCTGTCTGGGAAAATTATTTTACATAAACACAAATTAAGAGAAAAAGACTACAAAGGAAGTCACACAAGATAATAATTATTCCTCATTCTTAAACTTGCAATGGATTTTCTGAGATAAGTATTTCTTTGGGACTACCTTAAATTTCCAAGAAGTCTCCTTGAGAAAAACACTTCTTCTATATGACTTCCCCCAAGAAGAATATACAATCTGTTTTTAAATCCAGTTAGTGATTTTTATCACTGATAGTGGGATTCTTCTTAAATGTGGGAACTCCAGATATCAGAGACAATGTTTGAGGTTTGGAAAAGGGGTTTATTAATCTCATGATGAGAAATAACAAAATAACTACTAAAATACATATTTCTCTGTGAGCTATGAATATATAAACATATTTCTATATAAAATGAAACAGAACTGCTGAGGAACACATTATAATTCAATAATCACACATCTCAGGCCACACAAAAATACGATTTAGGAAAAGCAGACTCACGTTTCCCAGTGATCTCGACCCCTTCCCTGAGGCTCTTAGTTCTTGCATGGGTGAAGATATAAGAGCAGAAGTTATTTGATTGTTCCAGGAATTTAGGATCCAGTTGACTTTCCGAAACATCTTCAATATGGGCTAAGAGCGCCGTGTCTTGTACTGGCCGGTCAAAGACAAAACACTTCCGTTTTGGGAAAAAACGCCTGATACACTCCCTGGGAATATTGGATGATTGTGCTCTGTCACTCTTAACTAAGACAGAAAACAGAGTTACACAGGCTTAGTACAACACAGGTAAATATTTTTAGGACCTGGGATTTTCAATCTTTAGAATCTTCTATGCTCATAGAATTCTTGTAACATTGTACAAATTGCAAATCATAGTCATGTGAATGATACATCCCTGGAGAGAAATTTTAGGAAAACATCTTTCCCAGAATAAGAAATGGATGACTGGTATCTACAGAATCAACCATGGTGCCTGATTTATTAAACATTTGTCTAATAAATGATTTAGCGGTTTGCTTAAATGTAGTCACTAGAAGTTATCAAGAAATAATGATCTCGGTTAAATACCAATTTCTGGTCTAATTAAACACACATTGGAAGTAGATTGTTGGAACACAATGAAGAGGCGCTACACAGAAGATGCAGTAATGGTTAGCACAGGACATATGACACCTTTTTCAGTTAAGGATAATTCCCTTGATTGATGCAAATAAGAATTCACATAGTACAAAAATGACTAGCTATTTTTAAGTCTGAAGACTAAATATATTGTGAAGAACTCACCACTACTCCATAAACACATTGGTTTTGTCAAGTACTCACCCACTTAAATGCAACTCATTAAAAAAATGTATTAACTTAAAATAGCAAGACAGGAATAAATATGTTAAAAGGGTGATATAAGTAAAGTAACATAATAAATCTGGATTGTTATCAGGAATAATAAAAAATATACACTGAAAGTAGATTGTAGAGTCTGTTTAGGATATTCACTTTTTGTAGAAGATAAAACAATCCAAGCACTAGAAAGTTTAACCCTCTTAAAGAAGGTTAACAATTAGGGGAATATGTTCTTTATTGTGACCTTATGCCAAATAATTACAGATTCTGTTGTTTCCTCAACACAGAAAGGGAGATGCATAATAAGGAACACAAGTGTTTAGTCTTTAAATGGTTTTGGCACCAACTCTACTAGATATTAAGGCATAAATTAAGTGCATATTAGTTTTGAATAATTTCAGTCTACATTAAATCTTTTCTCCTTGGTTTGCTTAAATGCTGTCGGGCCACACTGAGGCTTATCTTTTGCACCTCCCCTCTACTCTAGCTATACCTTAATATCAAGGTATTGGGCCTCCCTGGTGGCACAGCGGTTAAGCACTACGCTGTGGAGCTGTCCGCAGCGGCGACGCGAGTTCGACGCCCGGCTGGGGAGATTCCCACATGGCGTGGCAGACCTCTCCTGCCTTACCCGCTGCTCCCCTCAGCAGTGTATTTCCGTCAATCTGCCTGTTCTCCTCCCCACTCTATCTCGGTTGAACCTTCTCGCTGCCCCACGCCTCTGGCCTGTACCCCAGCATGTATGCATAAATAAATAAAAAATATTTTAAAAAATATATCTAGGTATTACTGTCACTGATATCTGGAAGTTATCGAGGAATAATGACCTAAGTCCCAGGCACTATTTCTATAGTCCTCAATCCAGCCTCAAATTCAAATGCAACCCCACAGATGGACAGTGCTTAGTAACCACCACCCTCTAGAGGACAATACACTTCCCAGGCAATGCTCTCATACCTGGAATCAGCTTCAAGGCATTCTCCAGGTACTCATCTTCTGAGATAGTCCGATCATCTATTTTCAGCTCCAGGGTGAAATCCCGCACAGTCCAGATAAAGTCTGGAAAGAAACTCAGAAACTCTGTGGAATCTTCTACATCATCAGCACTTGGGGAGGACTTTGACCTGATGAGTTCTGTGAGCTCTGCCACATAACTAGGACTTGGTAAAGGAAAAAGAACTTATTATCCATAATTACCCAGTTACTCATTTTAAAAAGTCATTATAAACATTCTTACACTGACTTTCACTACTACACCAAAGGCAATGCATCCACAGGAAAGGGGAATCCAGTTTGGCCTCCATTCCCATCTATTTCTCAACAAAACTAGGAAGGATACTGCAGTTTCTCCAGGGCATCATTATTGATGGTGATCATGCTGTTGTAGACTAAGGAGCTGCTGAGTAGCACTGCCAGTGCAAAGATCCACAAGTCATTCTTAGGGTCTCCCTAAAACACATGGAGCGAGCACATTCTTCTATTCAGAATCATTATCTGTTCAATCATTTTTCATTTTTATTTCACATTTCTAAATTTCTTTTTATTGGTACAAAGAGAAATTCTTGACAACAGAATTAAAGGCAAATCTTGGCTTGGACAGTTCCATTAACATCTCTTATTACCTCAGTTTTCTTATCTATAAAATAATTCTAACAATTTTTTTTTCAAAGTGTCTTTTATTCTGAATGGGATGATATAAGATAATATTTGTAAAAAAAAAAAAAGCAGTGTCCTGAGAATTTCAATGTTCAGCAATAAATGATACCCCTTGTTCACTTAGCAAAATGTGAACTATAGAATACTATACTATCACAGTTAACACTCAAATCGAATTACATTAAACAATTATGCACTGCTACTAAATGTCAAACATCTTTCTTTTTTTATTGTTATTCATATTTTTTACATTATTGTGTATTCCCCATAGGTTACACCACCAATTCACCCGTGAAACATCACCATAGTCCTTTGTGCTCTTTTCTACCACTTTTTGAGCCCTTATCCTCCCCCTCCCTTGCTGGATGTCTCTTTCTTGTTTGGTTCACCTATATTCTGGTTATAAGTGAAACCATTCAATATTTTTCTCTTTTTTTCTGGTTTATTTCACTGAGCATGATCCCTTCTAGTTCCATCCATGTTCCTGTGAATTGCATACGTTTATCTTTTTTGAATGCTGAATAGTATTCCATTGTGTATATATACCACATCTTCTTGATCCAATCATCTATTTTTGGGCATCTGAGTTGTTTCCATATTTTAGCAATTCAATATCTTTCTTATAGGGAAGCAAAGATAAATATGACAATTTTTAGACTCAAGATGATCATCTCATGGTATTTACATTTTAAAAATAAATATAATAAGATGACAATATATTCCAAAGGTTTATATATTAGTAGTAAATCTAAACAGTGATATCAATGGCTTTAACAGTGAATAAAGAGGATGGATCTGTCAAAGAAGAACCAAAGCTATCAAGCAAGGCAAAGAATGCGTGTGCTTCATGAGACCTACGTAGAAATTTTTTTCTGGGTATTAAAGTATTTGTAAAACACAGATTTGAGATGAAAGAAACAAGCAAGCAGAAAGACCTGTAGAGGAAAAATTTGAGTTAGTAAGCAATAAGCAAGGAGTTATTGGGGCTGACAGGTATAGAGGGCAGGTACAAAAGATAAGCCTCAAAAGCAAGCTCCTGTGCAAAATGAATGCCTTAAAGACAAGCAAAATTGTTACTGTGTTGGGCATATATTGCTGAAGACAGCATTTAGTTGTAGTAAAACAATTTGTAAAATTTGGTGTGTTCCTGAAAATCCTTGAGGAAATATGATGATGAAATCTAAATTTAGGAAAGGGGGAATTATAAAAGAAATGAACATGGGAAAGACAGTTGAACATGGGAAGACAATAAAAGTTTTGAAAATAAGACTATCTTTGTTTGCTATGTCATTTTTATAAGGAAGGATGTAATTTCTATCTCTTTTTGAACATAAATGAAGACTTACAGAAATGTAGGCATTGCTTCCAATTTAATCCCCAAAGCAAAGAGAAAAGGAAGGAGGGGGATAGAGAAAGAGGGAGAACAGAGAGATAGAACATTTGTTTTAACCATAACATAAAGGCAGACAACCTAAAATCCATATGAATAAATGTCTTGCCAATAGGTATCTGTCTCCGACTCTGCTCTCCAGAAACTTCTGTTGCTACCTGCAACACAGCACTGATTACTTGGTATTATATCAGATTGCATGCACACTGTCTCCTTGATAGGACCGCAGGCTCACCAGGGAAAGGGCCATATTCACTGCTCAGTGATATCTATAGCACTCAGCCCAAGACCCTGTAACTCAGTTTCTCAATAAAAGGTTAAGAGAATGGATGAAAAAGGAAGGAGTACTACCAAACACATTCTATGAAGCAAATATTACTCTAATACCAAAACCAGACAAAGACAATACAAAAAAAGAAAACTACAGACCAATCTCCCTAATGAATACTGATGCAAAATCATTCAACAAAATCTTGGCCAATAGGATCCAACAATGCATCCATAAGATAATACACCACGACCAAGTGGGATTTATTCCAGGGACACAAGGATGGTTCAACATCCAAAAATCAATCAATGTAATCCAACACATCAACAAAAAGAAAAATAAAGACCATATGATCATATCAATAGATGCTGAGAAAGCATTCGACAAAGTGCAACACCCATTTATGATAAAAGCCCTTGAAATCCTTGGGATAGAAGGAACATAACCTCAACATAATAAAAGCCATATATGACAAACCTACGGCCAATATTATCCTCAATGGTGAGAAGCTGAAGGCCTTTCCCCTAAGATCAGGAACAAGGAAAGGATGTCCACTCTCACCATTACTTTTCAATATAATACTGGAAGTCCTAGCCAGAGCAATTAGACAAGAGAAAGACATTCAAGGGATTCAAATAGGAAAAGAAGAAATTAAACTGTCTCTATTTGCAGACGATATGATAATTTATATACAAAACCCTAAAACCTCCATAGAACAACTACTCAAAATAATAGACCAGTTCAGTACAGTAGCAGGATACAAAATCAACACTCAAAAATCAATAGCCTTCCTATATGCAAACACCCAATCTGAAGAAGAAGAAATTAAGAAATCCATCCCCTTCAAAATCGAAAACAAAAGATTCAAATATCTGGGAATAAATCTAACAAAAGACATAAAGACTTATACAAAGAAAACTACAAAACTCTGTTGAAAGAAATAGAAGAAGACACAAGAAGATGGAAAGGCATCCCCTGCTCATGGATTGGAAGGATTAACATTATCAAAATGGCAATCCTACCAAAGGCAATTTACAGATTCAACGCTATTCCAATAAAAATCTCAATGACATTCTTCAAAGAAATGGATCGACTACTGATGAAAGTCATATGGAACCACAAAAAACCTCACATAACTAAAGCCCTCGTAACTAAAAAGAAAGAAAATGGAGGAATTTCACTCCCTGATTTCAAACTATATTACAAAGCCATAATAATTAAAACAGCATGGTACTGGAACAAAAACAGACAGAAAGACCAGTGGAACCGAATAGAATACCCAGAATTAAAGCCACATATCTATGAACAACTAATCTTTGACAAAGGAGCAAAGAAAATGCAGTGGAA
>PVIJ01012192.1:0-42123 GCA_004024925.1 Scalopus aquaticus | reverse complement strand
AATATTTTTCTTTTTCTTTCTGGCTTATTTCACTGAGTATGATTCCCTCTAATGCAGGTTCCATAATTAAGAATCAGACCTTGGATTGAAATATCCGAGAAAACATTGAAAGGTTACTTGTCCAAAGAACCAAGGAAAACATACAGAATTCTCTTTAACTGATCTAAGTTTCATTTCCCATTTGTTTTCCTTGTAATCATAATGAATTACATTTTTTTTAAGATTTATTTATTTATACATACAAGCTGGGGTACAGGCCAGAGGCGTGGGGAAGCGAGAGGGTTCACCAGAGACAGAGTGGGGAGCAGAACAGTCAGATCAGAAATACACTGCTGAGGGGAGCAGCGGGCGAGGCAGGAGAGGTCTGCCCCACCATGTGGGATTCTCCCCTGCTGGGCGTCGAACTCGCATCTTGGGCTGCCGACAGCTCCACAGCGCAGCGCCCAACCGCTGCGCCACCGGGGAGGCCCTGAATTACATTTTTAAATGACATTGAAAAAAGGTGGAACCTCAGGTCCCCATTTTCACTTCATTCTTACACAAAAAAGCAATACGATCTATAGGTTATTACAAGCATGTTGTCAGCATATTTCCGTAGGTGCAAACTGGCCAGTCATTTACCCAACCAATAGCCAGCCATGTACCTGCACACTCTCAGAGAGCAATATGTTTATCTTTATTCACTGAGTCCACAAACATTCCACCAACCAAACAAAAGGCCCTGGGTAAAAACATGAACCTTGCCCTCAAAGAGTTTAAAAGGAGGTATGAAAGACATGTAGTAAAATTGCTATAGCTTAAAGTAAAATATAATAACTGCCATAAACAAAGTTTTTTTTTAAAATCAAACACTGATGACATTTCAAAGGTAACAGCTACATTGGGAAAGGACTATTTCCCGAATTTTAAAAAGCATTCTACATACTATTCCAGACTAGTAAAGAGATCTAAGAAGACAAAGCAACATAGATGAAGGAAGAAAAAATAAAGTTAAAAAACTGTTTTAAAGCAGCATCTTCATTTTTTCATTCAACTACACACAGTCCAGAAAAACACAGAATGAGACAGGCTCGATTTCTCCAATCAACTTTGTCCACTCTCTGTAAGAAAGCTAGTTTCAAGTGTTCCAACAACCTTGAGATTAAAATGTGAAGCAGGAGACCTTCACAACATTATACATGTGTGTTAGTCAAATTACCCATAGGACTAAAATCACATTTTATTTTTTCAATTAGCACTGTAAACATGCACAGTCAGAAGCCTCTTACCTTTGCTGTTTAATTATCCATCTGATTGCAGCTCAGATCAGTTCTTTATAATCCAATTTTGAGAAAATGATGCATCTATTTAAAGGCATAACTTGTTTGTTCAAGTAGAAAGTTGACTGAATTCCCCCAGACTAGAAAGAGATTGGCATGTTTGCTTATGCATATCAGATTATTCAATTGCCATAGGAATTATTCCATAGATGTGAATGGATATCTAATTTATGTCACAACGGAGAGATTACACTCTTAGGAGAAGTCATTTACTTACTCATTTCCCTGACTAGGTTTCCAAGCACATGAGAATTTCAAGTCAGGAAAGCATTGCCAACAATGCTCCACCAGAGACAACCAAAAAGGGATCATAAATGTCTGATTAGGTAGAAATAATGATAAAACAGAGATCTTTGGGACTATGATTACAGCTGTTCCAGCCCAAAGAGCTTTAAATTCATATTAATCTAAGTAAATTAAAATATACTGATTTTAATTTATGCACTAAACTAGAATTCTCATGTTGCCACAAAATAAGAAAAATCCAGGAAAATGATCAACTTTTTTTCAAAAATATTTTTTCCAACCGTAAGGTCTGCAGCTCCCCCTTCTCTGCATACGCTGGCAAGCGCTCTTCTCCTGCCCTCTAACTTAAGTTTACTCCCTGCAGTAACCTGTCTGAACTTGTTTGCCTGTAGTTCTTACTGGCAAGTCTAAGCTATCTATTCATAATCTTTTGGGGAAACACCTTATCAGGGTATCTCATATGTTCTTTTGTATTCGTGCCCCCTCCTTTTTTCCTTCCTTGTCACCACAGGAGATATACACAAGTCTATGACTTACGTGGCTTGTTTTCACTTGCATGTATTCTGAAGCTATTTTTATGAAAAGGACTGGACTGGGAAATAGGAGCTACAGAGCCTGATCATTTTGTACTCTTGGGTCAGTTGCAGAATTCACTGGGCCTTTCTTCTCAGGTGCACAACAAAGAGGACCCTGACAGATGAGCAATGTCAAAGGTTCTCATAACACCAAAACTGGACAACTCTCTAAACCTTTGATTTAGAACCTCACACATCCCAGTAAGTAGGATGCCGCTTAATACATTAAAAGATAGTAGGGGCTTTAAAAAAAAAAAAAAGATAGTAGGGGCTTCTCTTGGTAGATACAACCCAGACAAGACAGTGGGAAACCTACATGAAGAGAGTATAAAAAAAGAGAAGCAGGCAGAGAGGGGTAAGTGGGAGGAGCAGGTGGGTGGGAGAAAGAAAGAAAGAAGAGAAAGAAGCAAAAATCCAGGGATACAGGAGATAAGAGTTGGGAGCATGGTAAAATATGTACAGCAAGGAGACATTATTAAGGTCTGTACAGTTAAGAGAAATACATAACAGCACAACTAACTATAATTACAGAATAGAAAATTTAAAATTTTTCATATGTATTTTCCATTCATTTTTTGCATGGAAACAAATGTCTACATTATTTCTTTACAGAAAATAAAAAGCAAAACATTTGGCTACTAAAGATAACATTTTCTTTTAATTAATAACATAGCATTATTTTACAAACTTGTTCACTTTTTTCACAAAATAGGTTTTCTCCCATCAGGTGTGAACACCATAATTTTCCCACCACCAAAGCACCCATGGACCTCCACCATAGTCCATTGTGCTCTCCTCCCAACCTCTTTTTTCCCCTCTCTTTTTCCTACCCCATCCCCTACAGATGTCTAGGCAATATGGACAGATTTCAAGGGTTGGTTTTAAAATTTGTCTTGGGCTTCTCTGGTGGCACAAGGGGCTAAGTCTCAGCACTATCAGGCTACCTGCAGCCACTGCAGCACAACTTCCATCCCCAGACAGGGAGCTGACCCATGTGGTGCAGCAGACTGCTCCTGTCCTGCCTCATTGCTCCCCTCAGCACTGTATTTAGTAGATTTTCCTGTTCTGCTCCCCTCTCTGTCTCTAGTGAATCCTCTCACACATACCGTCCCTGCACCTCTGGCCTACACCCCAGTTCTTGTATGCATAAATAAATAAAAATAAATCTTTAAAAAAATAAAGTTTGTCTTGATTTGATTTCTCTATATTCCACATATAAGTGAAACCATCTGGTATTTATCTTTCTCCTTCTGACTCATTTCACTTAGAATAATGCCATCCTGTTCCATCCATGTTGCTGCAAATGGCATGAGTTTATGGGCCTCCCCGGTGGCGCAGCGGTTGAGCGCTGCACTGTGGAGCTGTCGGCAGCGAGTTTGATACCCAGCTGGAGAGAATCCCACATGGTGCAGCAGACCTTTCCTGCCTCGCCCGCTGCTCCCCTCAGCAGTGTATTTCTGATCTGCCTGTTCTGCTCCCCACTCTTGTCTCTGGTGAACCCTCTTACTGCCCCACGTCTCTGGCCTGTACCCCAGTTTGTATGTATAAATAAATAAATCTTTAAAAAAATGGCATGAGTTTATCATTTTTGACTGCTGAGTAGTATATAACACAATGTTATATATACATGGTGTATATATAACACATCTTCTTGATCTATTCATCTGTTCTGGAGCAATTAGGTTATTTCCATATCTTGGCTATTCTAACTAGTACTGCTTACATATAGGAGTATATGTTTCCTCTTAAAATAGTGTTTCTGTTTTCTTTGGATATATACCTAAGAGTAGAATTGCTGGGTCCTATGGTAGATCCATTTTCAGTCTTTTGAGGAATCTCCACAGTTCTTTCCATAGGGACTAGACAACTCTACATTCCCACCTACAGTATGAGAGTTCATTTTTCTCCACACTCTTACCAGCACATATTGTTTCTTGTTTTTTTAATATGAGCCATTCTCACAGGTGTGAGATGGTTTCTCGCTGTGGTTTTGATTTACATTTCCCTGATGATAAGTGATGATGAATATTTTTCATCATCACTGTTGGCCATCTGCAAGTCTTCTTTGGAGAGGTGCCTATTTAGCTCTCTTGCCCATTTTTTGATTGGGATGTTTACTTTCTTGTTGTTCAATTGTATGAGTTCTTTGTAGATCTTCTATCTATATCAGTCCCTTATCAGATGTATGGTATGCAAATATTTTTTCCAATTCAATAGGGTGTCTCTTTCAGTTACTGTCTCCTTTGCTGTACAGGGGCATCTTAGTTTGATGTAGTACCAGCTGTTTATCTTCTCCTTTGTTTTTCTTGCTGTTGGAGATCAATCCACAAAGATGTTTCTGAAGTGTATATCATGAAGTGTTTTTGCTATGTCTTCTTCTATGTATTTTATGGTTTCAGGTCCAACATCCAAGTCCTTTATTGATTTTCAGTTGATTTTTGTGTATGGTTTGAGACAGGGGTCCAGTTTCATTCTTTTGCATCTGGCAAACCAATTTTACCAGCACCATTCGTTGAAGAATTTTTTTTTGTTCTCACAAACATACTTTACTCCTTTGTCATATATTAGTAGTCAACAAATGTGTGGTCTTATTTCTAGGCTCTCAATTCTATTCCACTGGTCTGTATGTCTGTTTTGTTTCAGTCCATGCTGTTTTAATTATTATGGCTTTATAGTATAGTTTGAAATCCAAACGTGTGATAGATACCTCATATTTTCCCCTTTTTAATCAGGAGAGTTTGGGCTATTCTTTTTTTTTTTTCATGTGTAGTTCCAAATGAATTTCCGAAATCTTTGTTCTATCTCTTTGAGCAATGTCATTGAGATTTTCATTGGGATTGTACTGAATCTACAAATTGCTTTGAGTAGGATGGTCATCTTGACAATGTTGATTCTTACTATCCATGAATAGGGAATATCTTTCCATTTCTTTGTGTCTTCTATTTCTTTTAACAATGGTTTATAGTTTTCCTTGTATAGGTCATTTACCTCCTTTGTTAGGTTTATTCTCAGAGTTTTCTTGGTTGTTTGTTTGTTTGTTTATTTGAATGTTTGTTTTGGGGGTTTTGGGGTTGAGATTGTAAATGGGATGGCTTTCTTAATTTCTTCTTCTTCTAGTTCATTATTTGTAGATAGGAAGGCAATTGATTTTTAGTATTGATTTTGTATCCTGCCACTTTGCTGAATTGGTTTATTGTTTTAACTAGGTTTTCTGTGGAGTCCTTGGATTTCTCCATGTATATTATCATACCATCTATAAGTAATGATAGCTTTATTCCTTCCTTCCCAATATGGATTCCTTGTATGTCTTTTTCTTGCTCTAGCTAGGACTTCCAATACTATGTTGAATAGTAGTGGTGGACTACTTATCTTGTACCAGATCTTAGTGGAAAGGCTGAAATGATAACTTTAAATCTCTGTAAATATTTGTGAAAGAATAAAGTTATTTTCTATTATGGTTTTACTAAACTCTTTATGATGACATTTTATCATTAATAAATTAGCACAACAGAATTCCTAGAACAAGAACTGGAAGACAGTAGACAAAAATATACCTCAAAGGGAATGAAAGAGGAAAGAAAGATATGGAGAAACACTACATTTTAAAAATGACATACAAATCATATTCCTGAGCTCAAATATCAAACATTATAATGGAGTACCAAAGAATAAAATATGTCCATGTAAAATTGTTTAAGACTCTGCACAAGCCACAAATACAAACTATACCATAAATTGAAGTACTGGAACTCAACAACTAAAACCATGACTGTACTAGAACACAAACATACACACCTCTACAGGCCTGTGTTCAAGGACTGTGACATATTTCCAAGGAAATAAAGTTTCAGTGTTCATGAGTGACAGTGATCACCTACCACCACTATTATAAGGAACTCCCTAGGATTGTCCCTAGTGAACAATCATCCACGTTCCTACATCAGTAATATCCACAGAATATAACCTCTGTTCTCTATGTGCAGAACAGGAAGCTCTGCAGGAACTTCAGTGGTCAATTAAAGCTTAATTCATAAAAGTGTGGTGCTTCTCACTCAGTATGAACTAACTGTTTAAAATGGTTTCCCACTAGCTAGAGGTTGAAATACTAGTCCACCCATAAAATTTTGGAGCCACAGACCTAGAGCCAAGAGCCAGCCAGTAACCCCCTCCCCTTCTCTCCCCAACTTCAGTTTTGTTCTACAGTGCAAGGAGCCTTACCCACACTTTGACATTCCAGTCTGCACAGGCAGTCCAACATACTCTTTGGTCTTAGGAGAGCTCACAGGTGCAGTTCACCCATGGGAGATATGACAACAAGAGAGGCCCTACAGGCTTTAGAAGTTATTTTAGGATTGCTTAGGCAGGTGATTATGGGGTCCTGGGTGACTTAGAAGTAGGGGTGAGGAGCTTTGGATAGACCATAAAGTCCCTTGCAAAGTGAAATAAGTAAGAAGGAAAAAGTAGAGATCAGATGGTATGACTCATATGTGGGATCTAGTGAAACCAGACAAAGGATCAGATAAAGACAAACTCAAAAACTATCCTTTAAAAGCAGACCATAGAACTGAGACATTCAGAGGAGACAAGGAAGGGGTTGGGAGAGCATATAGTGAGGGGGGAGCACAATGGACTATAGTAGTGGACTATGGGTACTTTGGAGGTGGCAACACTATGGTAACATCACCAGAAGTGGGAGACCCTATACTTCTAAGAAACAAAAAACAATGTAAACCAACATTACCACAATTTAAAAAAATTAAAGAAAAAGGAAGGCAATATTGTTCTCCTCACAATTATTCTAAAGTAGAATGGCTTAAAGGAAAAAAATGTTCCTTGACGTTATAGAATCTTCTCCCTATGAGAGATGGTCAGCTGGCAGAGGGCCAGAGCAGGGACTTTTAAATTAAGAGACCTCAAACAAGAGTACCTCTTACCCAAGGTCAAAGGGTGTTAATGTTGATCTATTTCCGCCTTAATCGGGTTTAGCCAGAAAATCTACTTTGCTATATCTCATATGCCAAGCAGCCAGTCTGGATAGTATCATTTGTAATATATATAGTAAAAATAGCCTATCTATGTGCTAAAATTACTTCAGCTCAGGTGGTTGAATGACTTCGGTTTTAACACCATGGAGTTCATAGTCAGCACAAGAGGATACATTTCCTTCAGCAAGAAACTCCCAGATACAACATAAATATTGCTTAAGAATAAGTTCACACAAAGAGAAACGTTGTAAGCTGTTAATCAATGACAAAGCAGAGAGCAAGGTTTTTGTCCCAATTTCTCCTTCTTTACTCTCAGTCTACAAAACATTATGGGTCCTGGTTAACCAAAGGCAAGAAACCAAATTTAATGATGAAGCTTCCCTTTACTTCTCCTTTTTTGGAACATATTACCCAAACATACCTGACTTGTTTTCCATAGGAATACAAGAATATCCACTTTCCCAAGAAAGTGTCCTATTGTTCTCCTCCATTCTACCATTAAATAATTTTTTCTCATATTTTCAGGTTTTTATCTAGTAGTTGTCAACCACAAAACAAAGTGCCTACCATGTACCAATAAGCTAGTGGGAGTTAGCAGTTGAATAGGTCATCTGTCCAAGTTAATTAGCACTGTAAGCAAGGCCTTGAGAATGCATCATTCCTTTACAGGAAGTTTCACTAGAAAATTCATACTGCAAAAATGGGATCAGGTCAATGGTGGTACAGAAGCCTCTTGGAACATCTGGAATATATAACAAAGACAACCACCTATCCAGCTGTGAAGCGTCTGTATAGACAGAGTACTTGGACTAGATAAGAGAGAGGGGAAATTTGTCCATATGGGTTTATAGTGTAATCGAAGAGACATAATCTGTGTAAACTGAATAAGTTTTAATAACATTACAAAGACAAGGATGCAATGGATAAGATCTTTTCCTTCCTGATTCCTAGTGCTCTTCCAAAAGGCTCATCTGCCATTAGTTTTCCTTGAAATTTTTATTTAGAGACAGAAAACTTAGTTCAAAGAGCAAAATAAATAACTTGGGAAAACTTAGATATGCTTTCTTCCTCATCTATAATCTCATTTTTCCAGTCTCCACAACTTGGGCCTTTTAAAGGGTAGCCTCTATGCATTTGGTGTGCCTCTGTCTTTGAAGTCTATTTTTATTAATAAGTGAAGGTGCAACTGTTGGCCAAAATTATTGATTATATATAAGTTAATTCTGTATGTCCTTAGTGCCTCTATTTTCCATCATCTATGTTAATGTTAAAATTAGAAGACAAATGAGTGCCCTTAATGTAGAAAAGGGTAGAAAGTAACATGATTTTTCAACATCCCTCTTCAAACACTAATCTTCTCTACATGCTTTTGATGAGTGAGAGGAAGAGGAAAATAACTGCTCCTGGTGGGGAGTATGTAGCTGGGAGGAATCCCCCCAAAAAACATACATAGCCCTGCCACTTCACACAACCCTGTTTGCACTCTGTGAAATTTACCTCCAGGATTCTGTAATGTACAATCTGTGCTTTATACAATGACTCTGTGTTCAGGGTATCCAATAATGCACAAAAAAGGAAAGTGCTCCCAGGCCAGGAAAATGTCTGGTTTCCTGTTCTAGCTCAACCCTAAGAAGATATGGAGAAAAAAGAGAAAGGGTTCATTGACTTTAGTAATTACTCAAGAAGTTCCACAAATAGACGCAAAAGTATCTGAAAATGGTAAAATATTTGATTCTGTAATCACAAGAGAGGAAAGTATTTCCATTTGACTGATCCTCAGATAAATAAAACCACAGTGGGAATGGCTGAGCAAACAGTTTTCCTATCTTCACACCCACACACCTGGTGGAACATATCAGCAAACAAAGAAAACATTGACCAAACTTTCACTGATGAAACATACCAGGGAGAAGTGCCTTCCCTTTGGTTGACTTTGAAGGGGTTGAGGGTCATATCCTCCTGAAGCCACGACTTCTCTTCTAGAACCTTCCCTAGACACCCATCATAGTACAATTCTGTGTCCCTAACAGTCCTAAGTCAGCTTCCAGAGCTTGTGTGGATCTTTAACCTCTTTAGACAGGCCATTTCATAGCACAGGCCTAGGTCTGAGAGGTGAGCATGTGTAGCTATTGCACTGTGGGTGTAGATAAAACTAGAATGAGCAGACTGACTTGTCATGCACAGTCCTATAAGGCTCCTCCAAGAGCCTAGTGGAGCCAGAGCAGGAAGAGAAGGGATAAGGCTATGGAACAGGAGGGCCTCTTGGCCTGCACTAGCAAATGTTAGGGGTGGGACTGGCATGGGACAAACAGACTGAAATGAGTGCTATATAGTAATCCCAGGAAACTTCTCTCCTTCGTGACCAGTATAACTTCTTATCTGAACCAGGATACTGCTGAGAGAAAAGGAAAACTAGGAAAATAAGATACTAGCTCAAGAGACAAAGCCAAAACTGCCCTACAAACTGGGATACAAAAGTCACCCCAGCTACACCACATTGCAGGTAGAGGTTCTCCTTATAGTGACGCCTCACTTACAGTTGGGCCCAGAGTTCCATAAATAATATCCACCCTTCAGTATCCAGCATTTTTCTCTCCCATCAGACACTTTATTTCCTCTGTCAAAAGAGTATCATGTTTGATATACCCAAGAAGTAAATAAAATTTCATTTTTGTCAAGCACAACAGACTTTGGATATATAATAGAAAGCATCATATGTAGTTTCAGCTTCTGTTGTTTATCTGCAAAGGTTGTTCAATCTGTTAAATTTGCAGATTGGAACCCTAATAAGAGGCAATGAAAATAAAGGGGAAACCAAAGAAACCAGAAAATCATTAGAAATCTGCAAACACAACGAAGAAAGTTGGATAATAGGATTCCTGTATGAGGCCAAAAATCAAAGATCAATAGTAAACTGAACTTAAAAAAAAAAACAAACACTGTGATGGCCTTTTCTGGAGCCAGCCCTGCACTGGGCTTGGGAATGCAGGATTTAATCAGGACCAGTTGATGTTTTCCAGAAGCTCACACCCTAGAGGAGGGAATTTCTGGTAAGCCCTAAGGCCATATCCTTAGCACCTGGTTAACATGTCCCTTGCTGCTTCTTGGCAAATTCCAGTAGTCTGATTTCATCTCACAGCTGTTGCACAACACACACACACACACACAATTTTTTCCTACAGTGCTTCTAGTCTGTCCTACTGTCCACCATTATTTTTACGAGCAGTTCTTAAACATGACCACACAACCCAATTACACTGGGAGCTTCTCTAATGTAGAGATTCCCAAGCATCATCCCACAGAGACTGAATCAGCAAGACTTGGATAAGGGTGGGACATTTCTACCCTGGGGGGTGGGGGGGAGGGGAGGATAAGGGCACAAAATGGCGTAGAAAAGAACACATGGGACCACGGAGATGGATCATGGGCGAATTGGTGGTGGTGGGTTATCCAAGGGGAATACAAAATGTAAAAGACATAAATAACAAAACAATAAAATAAACAGTCCAGACAACTCTGAAAGCAAAACATCCTAACCCCTGGAGAAGCTCAGCTAGAGCGACAGAGGTCTGGGTGCTGTGCAGACAGGAGGCTGTCACACCCTCGTGCTCTGCTTTTCCCACCCTGCTCCTACACAGGGGTTTTCCCAGAGAGAATGAGAATGGCAGCCTTGAATACCAGAGACCACAGCACCACAATAAACAGTCCTTTCCTGCCACAGCCAAGCCCCAACCATCCATTCAATCCAACCCAGGTTTCCACGTTGTCTTTCATGGACAACTATTTTAGCTTATTCTGCAATAAAAACACACATACACAGCAGTTTATGAAAACTTTAGGATGATCCATTTCTTTTAACAGTCTTTCCCCAATCCAGTGGTAGAACTTTCTTCAGTGAAATTTTAACCCAATTCTTTCCTCTCTTTCTTCTCATTCTACACACACTCACATTTTGATCTGTGCATATTTTGTTACATTAATGATCCTCAGTGAAGGGAGATTCCACCCTGCTAGGGACACATCAATATCTCCAGGAAACATGTAATTTTTCTATTTGTGAAAATGAACAAAATGTTTTCAAAGGATAAGAAACATTGCTGGCGTGATTCATGCTGAATATGGATAGGAGGAAATTAAATTAATCGATCAACTTGAATTTCATGTTATACAAATTGCCTAGTGTGATCAGAAATAAGCCTAAGTTTATAAGTAAAATTAGAGAATTCTATGAGGTAGAAATTGCTCCCTGAAAGGCTTACCACCAGGGAATTCAGTCATCGATGTCTGGCTAGTGTCATCACAGGCAAACCTACTGGTAAGTCAGCTGTTGACAGAGCAGAGGGGGTAAAAAGTGCTCTGTTCCTCTGGCAGTTACCCAGTGCAGCAAAGCTCTGCCTGCCACTTCCCCTGGGAGCAGCGCCTGCCTGTCTCTGGGTATGTGCCCACACAGCTCAGGAATGGTGCCTTTACAAGACGGTTCTCTGACCTTGACAGCCAAAAGTCTCAGCCTGGCATGACAGAGCAACTCAGTACTAAGCATGGGAGCTCAGTCCCAACACTCACACTGATGTGCTTTAGAGGCTGCGGAACGGTTAAAGTTAAAAATTTAAAAAACAGACCCAAAGGTGGAAAATGAGCCCACTTGTTCCCAAACCCATGCTTAGTTGGAAATACACACTAGTTCTTAGAGTACTATTATATGATAACATATCTCACTTCTATAGCTTTATTGTTCTTTTCACTAAACCATAAATACTTTTCCTAAGAGAGTTCAAAAAGCAAGGCTCATACTCCATTAATCATGATTTCCACGAATTATAAAACATAAGATGTAACTAAATTTGTGTAAACAAATTTGTCATGAGATAGCTTGAAACAGTTCGGAAGACTGTGCAAAGATAATCACTCTGGTCAGTTAGGAATGGTTCAAGATTCTGTTCCTGTTATTTAATTCTTCTCTGTTATAACCATCTATTATGTGTATGCTTTTAGAGTTTAAAAAAGGAAATGGAAATACTGAAATTATGTATCAATGGACGCAGTCAACATCAGACCTTATATTTCAAAACTCCAGGAAACATACCACTTCTTTTGCTTTGTGGTCTACCTTTGCCAAAATCCACCCATAAGTAAAAATAGTTGCCTGCAACCTCATTTTGAAACATAGGAACAAGGTGAGCACAAATGGCCATTTGCTTACTCACCTGAAACAGCTACTAATTACATACCTATCGGCATGAAAGAACAATGTCTCTTATCAATGAACTGAAAAAATGCATTGATTTAAAAATTACTCAGCATCACAAAAGACATTTCAATTGTACCGTTCTTCCGCTTCTACTTTTAATGGAAGCTTTGAGGCAAAAGGCAGATACCAAATGTTCCCTAAGGGGATTTAAATTGACTCTATTAATCTCTCTCTCTGACTTTAAGACAATGTTTAAAAATAAATGTCTGACTTAACATTTTACAAAAGCTCCTTTTTAAACATTAATTTTTCTTCTATGCCATAAAAGAGAAATTTTATGTTTGGGTTTTAAATCAGGAGCAACTCAACAAGATTAAAATCTCAGGGGCCCTCTCTCTCTTCATCAAAATCACTCAAGTGGCTTGCTTGATCTCTTATTTAGACCCCATTATCACTAGTCTTACCTTCAAGATATGACATCTTTCTAGCTGCCACAGTAGATTTTTCCTCCCTTCTTACTCTTTGCATTTGCTTGAATATATCCTGCCCCTTCATTGTTCTCTCCAGTTATGATGCTCTTTTTTGTTCTTAAACTGGGATACACATCCCACCCCACACTAGCACAGGGCCTAGTCATGGAAAAACATGGCGTGTATTTTTTTAGTTATTTTACTCAATAATATAGCTTAATACTTAAAATTAAAACAAACATGGCCCGATAATGGAACTTTAAATATCTTAAAGATAAAACTCAGGATATCAAAAATTTTAAACTTCTGATAGGTTACTTTGATCTTGGCCTCCACACCTGAGATAAGCTTTCTTCTCTGGACCTTCTCCCTCTACCCTGCTAGTTCTCCTTCCCCCCTCTTGGTAAGAATAAACTGGTTTTTTTTTTCTCTTTTGCTGCACCAAAGGCATTCTCTTCCTGAGTGCCCAGAAACAGCAGGTTTCTGTCTTCACTGAGTCAATGTCACCCTTCTCACTAAGATAATAAAAGATGCACTCACTACTACCCTAGTGTCTGCTCTGAGTCTGTCTGACTTTGACGAAAATGAAAGGGCAAGTCCTCCTTAAACTCCACACCCTCCTGTTTTTCTCCTTCTTCTCTGACTGCCCCTATCCAACCTCATTCACCATTCCCAGCATTCATTCTTTCCCTGTCTTGACACTCTCCTAGGGTAAGAGGGTGGTCCTCAGGAAAGGGGAGTGTCCCAGGACCCCACCCCCACCTCAAGCCAGAGAGATCCAAGTCACCCAGGACTACCAATCCCAGAATGCCATCGTCACCGAGGGAAGGATGCTGTGGACTGAGGGTAGAGTTAAGAAATGGTTTGGGGATTTAAAAACCAGACCTGTGAGCTTAGAGTGGGGGGCAATTGCTCGTGGTTGTGGATTGCCAGTTTTCTGAGTGTGCCATTAAGATTTCGGCTCAGCAGACTCATTCACCAATTTATTCTTTATCTTTTTCCCTTCCCTTTTTGTAAATAAACCCTTTTATTAATTTTATTGTGTGCGTCTCCAGTTGAGTCTTATAAGTCCCTTTTAAGTGTACGGGTGAGAACCCAGACAGGCACCCCAATTATATCCGGGCTGCCTGTAACACTAGCAACTGCAGACATCCCATGTCTCAACCAGAGAACTTTCAATTCTAGAGTCCCCAGTCCCTACC
The DNA here is from genome assembly GCA_004024925.1 of Scalopus aquaticus. Lineage (NCBI taxonomy): Eukaryota > Metazoa > Chordata > Mammalia > Eulipotyphla > Talpidae > Scalopus > Scalopus aquaticus. The sequence continues at coordinate 28,138 of PVIJ01012192.1, read as the reverse complement.
CAAATGTGGAGTCGCAAGCCAGTTTCAATTGCTGTTGGGTAATCTCATGTAGAGAGCCTGAGGATTGCCCATTATGTGAAACAAGTTGAGCTCGCTGTACCAACATTTATTTGGCCTTGAGTGAACTAAGTAACATGAGTTCCAGTTAGTAAAACTGTAATAGCTCGTTCATAGATGAGTGAGGATTCAGCAACATAAAATAGGATAGCCAATGTATTTATATTGATTATACTAACAAATATAGCACTTATGTGTCAGGCTTGCAATACAGCATTTTATAAAAAATAACTCAATCTTCACAAGGATCCTGGAGGGCAAGTAGCATTAGTGTCTCCATTTCACAGATAAGAAAACTGAGACAGTCAATTTAGGTAACTGTCTCAGGTTACACAGCTAATAAGTAGTAAAGTCTGATTCCAACTCAGGCAGACTAGCACCAATATTCTTCACTGATATGCTAAGCTGCCTGCCATTACATCGACTTTCTGCCTTTTAAAGTACTGCAGAAATCGAATTCAAATTATTAGAATAGAAACTCAGAATATCGGCTCATTCTTGGGGTTCAAGTGTTTCTTACGTTGTGTGTTGATTAAAAACATCAATCCCATGGCTTTGACAACCTCATTATCAACTTTCTTTTCCTCTCTTACCTTCAGAACCCTTTGTTCCTGTCCTACCATGTCTAGCTCTGAAACGACTACCTTATTCCCAATACCGGTACTTCAGTTCTAACCTGTTTATTTGACACCTACATTACTTTTTAAAATTGGAGGGGGGAGGGGGAAAGAGAAGAAAATCTCCTGTATTCTGGGGCAATTGGCAAAATTTTAATAAGGTCTGCAAATCAGATAACAGTTGTATATCAGTATTAAATTTTCTAATTTCAACAATTACAATGAGTTGATATACATGAAAATCCTTATTTTCAGGAAATATACACTGAACTATTTAAGGATAAAGAGGCAAGATGTTTGCAGCTTATTCTCAAACGATTTAGAAAAAAAAATCAGAAGAAAATATACGTTAACGAATGAGAAAATGACATAGCAAATATGGCAAAATGTTACTAACTGGTAAAATCTGGTTAAGAATATTCCAAAGCAAGGCCTCCCTGGTGGCGCAGCATTTAAGCGGTTAAGCAGGGCTGCCCGCAGCAGTGAAGCGAGTTTGACTACCAGCTGGAGAGATTCCCACATGGTGCAGCAGACCTCTCCTGCTGCTCCCCTCAGCAGTGTATTTCCATCAATATGCCTGTTCTGCTCCCCACTCTGTCTCTGGTGAACCCTCTCGCAGCCCCATGCCTCTCGCCTATACCCCAGCTTGTATGCATAAATAAATAAATCTTTAAAAAAAAAAAAAGAATATTCCAAAGCCCTTTAACTATTTTTGTAACATTTTTCTAAATTTAAATCTATTTCAAAATCAAATGTTTAAAAAAAAAAACCTAGGGCCTCCCTGGTGGCGCAGCTGTTGAGCGCTGCGCTGTGGAGCTGTTGGCAGCTCACGATGCGAGTTCGATGCCCAGCCAGGGAGAATCCCACATGGTGCAGCAGACCTCTCCTGCCTCGCCTGCTGCTCCCCTCAGCAGCATATTTCTGATCTGCCTATTCTGCTCCCGACTCTGCCTCTGGTGAACCCTCTCGCTGCCCCATGCCTCTGGCCTGTACCCCAGCTTGTATGTATAAATAAATAAATCTTTAAAAAAAAAAAAAAACCTAACCATTGTCTTGCTGTCCCTGAAACAACCAACCTTCTCTTGCCACTCCAATCCCCAAATCCCCTCAGCAAGGATAAAGGCTCACCATGGGGACCCAACAAAGTCCAAAGGACTCAGCTGGTATGCAAAGAGCGCCATAACTTCCCCCCACTGCTACTCTGCAGGCACCGTTTCCAACAATACATGCTGTACTCCCTCCCCATTGTTTCTTTTACTGACCCTCACATTTCCCACCCCCCCCCCCCCGCCCCAGGACGTTGAAGAAGCCTTGAAGAGGCCATTTCCTTTGCCTAAACTATAACTCCTATGTCTCTAAAGGTAAATGTAAGTCATATCCTTTCCTAATTTGAATCCCATTTCAAAATGGCTTCCCAGATCCACTGAATTGTAATTTGTCCGCCTTACACTGCCCTCCCAAGGCAGTTTTTTACTCTCTGTAGAGTTTACCTCCATTTAGCTTTGTATTGGGATTTTTATTTATGTGTCTTTATGCAGGAGATTAGGAGTTTGTGTTACTGCAGTTTTCACCTTTATTCCCTCACCCCCTTTAGCAAAATTTTGCATAAATTTTATATTTCATAATTCAAAACTTTCACTTGATCAGGGGCATGGGATGGCAGATGCCAGGCATACAAAGAGAAGGCAGCAACTCTGCAGGGAGCACCAAACACTTAAGTTCTTAATCAGTGTTCTCCCCATCTCCATGGCTCCCACCTCCATGAGGAAAGCCAAAAAGGAATGACCATATACATGGTGGAATATTATTCAGTGATCAAAAAAGATAAATTCATGCCATTTGCAGTAATATGAATGGAACTGGAAGGGATGATTCTACGGGCAGTGAGCCAGAAGGAGAAAGATAAATCCCAGATGGTTTCACTTACAGGTGGAATCTAGAGAAACCAAACAACGTATCAGACAAAGACAAACTATAAGATGGACCCTTGAAAGCAGACTGCAGAACTGAGACACTTAACACTTTGTGGTCCGCTCACATATTAGTATGTGTTTTTGTCACCAGTATTAGGTGGCCGCTCACGTATCAATAAGTGTTCATCTAGTCTCCAGTTTTTCACGCCACGGTGGATTTATTTGGAACTATTAGGAGATATTTCTTTGATTATACTGAGTCTAGAAGCTTTACACATTGTTTTGGTGAAAGTGTAAGGTGTTTTATGAGAGATATTACAGTTTTTTTAATATCCAGTAGTTCAGGAGTTGTGTGTGTGTTATTGAATGCTTATCCATTCATGCAGTGGCACAGAAAATGGCTGGCCCCAAGGGCTGGTAAATTTAAAAGGCACCAGGCACACAAAGTGTTAAGAAGGGTGAGAAAAGGGGAGGAAGAAGGGAAGAGTAGAGAATTGGGGAGGAGAGTGCAGTGGAGTCTAGTGGAGGACTTTGGCTAAAATGCTCATATTTTTTGATATTTGTACATATAATTATGGAGTATATGCAATGCCTTATCCTCATTCTAAGCAATAGTGATAAAAATCACAAAATCTTTCTCACATACATTAAATTCACAGGCAACTGGGCCTCCCTGGTGGCGCAACAGGTTAAGCGCAGCACTATGAGGCTATCCAGAGCCACTGCAGCAGAGTGGGCAGGGGAGCTGCCAGGGAGATTCCCATGTGGCGCAGCAGACCTCTCCTGCCTCACCCACTGCTCCCCTCAGCAGCGTATTTCAGTCAGTCCGCCTGTTCTGCTCCCCACTCTGTCTCTGGTGAATCCTCTCATCACCCCACACCTCTGGCCTACACCCCAGCTTGTATTCATAAATAAATAAATCTTTAAAAAATAAAATAAAAATAAATTCATAGGCAATGATTAAAATTTAAGAGGTTCATCCCTATGATCTAGCACCTAAAAGTATATCAGATATCACTGGAAGTATGCTGGGTCTACTTTGGGAAACACTCCCATATGCTCAACTTTGCAGAGCAAATCTCAAAATCTAAATCTGCTTTATTTAAATGAAATGCATTGTGGAGAGATCCAGAGGCTGCCATCCTCTCAGAACCCCCCGCAGCACTCCTAAGGCAGCCCCCTTGGCATCTCTCTCCAGCATGATCAGCACAGTATCCAGCTGTCTCCCTGCTCCCCTTTTCTCTCCCTTGCCCCAAATCTACCATTGAAATCCCATCTCAGAATAAATGCAAAGGGTTTACTGTGCTCTAGAAAGACCTTACATGAACTCACCCTGCTTGTCTCCCCACCACAATTCCTCCCACACTTCCCACTGGAAACCTGGCAGCAGCTGTCAGGCAGCTGCTAATTCCTTTGCTTGCAGCGAACTTCCCAGATCAGGGCTCATCCCCTCACTTTACAGGCCTTTCCTGAGCATTCCTCTTACTCCTTTCTCTTTCTCTACACACCTTGCTTTATTTTCTCCTTAACATTTATCACTGCTAAACACTGAATGAAGTGGTCATGCCTTTGTTCAATGTCTGTCAAACCCCCATTAGATTGTAAACTCTCGGAGGACCTATGCTTTGTCTAACTTTTACACCACTGTCTTACAATGCCTGAAATAGTGCGGGTACCACTCAACAAATTCATTGATTAAAGGCATGCGTGAATGCGCAAACAGTGGTGATGAGTATTCTTTGAAACATACTCAGTTTGAGTTTTCTCCAGGACTTGTAGAGTGGGCAGTAAGAAATGCAAACCTGGATTTTAGGAAAGCAAAAAGCAAGAGCACACCAAAGACGAAACCCACAGACCCACCCACCAAAGTCCTCCAAGTGTTATAGAAGATTGAATAGCGTGTAAAGAAGTTAATTGGAGACAAAATAGAGCTCAGAGATGATGAAGATGGTAAAATTTCCATATGAGCCTTTACTAACAACCAGCTTCCTCACCAAGCTTTAACATGTGAAAAGTAATTAAGTAGAATTTTAGAATTTCTGTAGAAGTGTTTACGAACAGTAAGACAGCCAAAACAGAGGCTACTAAGATGAACAAAATAATGAAACAACATCTAACAAACTGAGGCCCAATTTACATCTCTATCTTTCAACTCAACTTTGCATTTCTTTACACTGAACTTGAATTCCACCATGACTTGTTCTGAGCAGTGAGTATTAGTAAATATGACATGAATAGGGCTGTGAAAAGTACAAGTGTGTTGTCACCTACACTCTTATACTACCAGGCTTTCCTACTTTGGGATCCCTGACACCCCCATAACAGCCTGGAGCAGCCTGCTAGAGGGATGAGAGCAGGGAAGAAAAACACAAGGAGGAGTGTTGAGCTTTCCCAATTAAAGACCCCTGAGACTGCCAGCTAACCACTAATGCCTGAGCAAGGCCAGCTAAAATACTCAGAATCTGACAGAGATAAGCAGAACTCCCCTACATAACCAGGAATCTCATGAAAATAATAAAAGGTTGTCGTTTTAAGAAACTATGTTTTGAAGTACTTTGTTACACAGCAACAGCTAACTGATAGCTGTTACCAAGAGATTAAAGGTAGAAGCTGGGAAAGGGGAAAGAGGTCTTCCTAAATTCAAATTCAAGATCATCATTATAAAGTACTTTCTCTAAAATTCAAAAGACTTAAAATGACAAACTACCTAAGTAAAAAAGATCTTGATCTTCCAGTTAAAGATTTCAAATCATTTGAAAACATCAGGATTATGAGGAAATATGTTCAACGTAATTGCAATTCAAAGCTGAATTATTAGTGTCACCTCAAGTTATCAAAGTGGAATGAGATTGTATAAGCATGAACATAGTATATCCACTAGGTCATCCGTTTTCTTTGTGGGCTCCAATAAAAAAATAAATGAAACCACATATATTCTCTTCATCCTTCAGTAATTCTATGCTGGCCTCGTCACTGGGGACTTCTGATTTCCATAGCACTGGAGTCAATTTTCATTTGAGGAAACTATTCCTTCTTTCATCTCCAAAAAATTGACAACTTTCCTGTCCACTTACTAAGTTCACTTAAAGAACTATAGCTAAAATAAATCAACAATAATTTCCTTCTATTCAGACTTTTGTACTGACAAAAAAAAAAAAACTACCTTTCTGCCCTTCCAAGGTTAGCCTCCTCTCCTCTTTGCATATTTCCCAGGAGGTCTGCACTATAACATAAACTTACACATTAGAGATTTGAATATGAAGCAGACACCAAGGAATACATATGTTGTTTGAAGAATCTCACTCCCACAACCTCATACCTGGCATAGGCAACAATTTTCTTTCATGTACAATCCATTCTATATTCTATCCCATAAATATACACATCTTTGTATGAGAAGAAACAGAGCCAGACTGAGAGCCATAATAAGCCACAATAATAATACACACTTGTAGAATCCACTCATACTTAGTCTCATGAGTTCCTCCTGTTTGGGGTCTTAGTCTATTCAGGCTGCTGTGACAAAATTCCACCAACTGTATGGCTTATAAAAAGTGGAAATTTATTCCTCACAGCTCTGGATGCATGGTTGGGTGAGGGTTCTATTCCAGGGTGCATATTTTTCATTATTTTCCCAAATGGAAGGAGCAGAACTGGAACAAAGGGGCCTCTTTTATAAGGTCCACTAACCCTGTTCACTGGGACCCTGTCCTCATGATCTAGGCATTTTCCAAAGTTTCCACCTCCCACTACCACCATCAGGATTTCAACACGTGAATTTGGGAGGCAACCAAACACCCGGCCTATATCACGTGGTAAGCAGAGCCTGGATTCTTATCTGCCTTAGACAAGCAAGGAAACTCAGATTGTGGGTTGGCAATATGACTTCTCTACAGTCTATCTTCTGTAAAGTGACTAAGTCAGAATTAAAACCCAAATTCAGAGTCCTTTTCTAAACACTATGCCCCTGAATAATACACTGTTAGAAAACAAAACAAAAATTCACAGAAAAGATAGATACATGTAGGAAGAAAAAGAATAGACAAGAAAAGAGGGAACAGGGTCATTTACATTGGACAACTGGTGAGAAAAGTAACTACAAATTGTTAACATTTCTAGAACATTCTACACAACACAAAAGAAAACTGCATAATTTTACATCATGTTATGTATTGATAGCAATAGCACAATAAAAACTAAAGTGATGAGTCCCACACAACTGTGCTTGACAATCGTATTTTCACCTCCTCTTAATGTTCTAGATGAGCTATTATGGGCTGTTTATTCTGTTTCTACATTGACTACGATAATAAATTCTTGTTTATCTAGAATATATTTAGGAGATACAATGTTACAAATAATTGAATATGCAGGTTAGCTGAGACTACTAAACAAACTAACATCTCATTTATTTTAGACTCTGCCCAACTTTAAAGATCCAAAAGAGGGTTTGACAAACTTTTTCTGTAAAAGATCATATAATAAATTCATTAGGCTTTGTGGCCCAAGTGATTACTCCAGTGACTATTCAACTCTACCCATTTGGAGTGAAAGCAGCAGTAGACAATATATAAACAAATGAGTGTGACTCTGTTCCAATAAAGCTTTATTTATAAAAACAGATTTGTCCCACAGGCAGTTTGCCCATCCCTGTTCTAAAACAGAACCCTCACCCAAAAGGAAAAAATTCACTCAAGGGAAAGAGAACTGACACCCTTGGTGAATGTATATTCTCTTGCATTATATACAACTTTTGGAGAGAGGGCTAATTTTTGCTTACAACGTATAGTATAAGAGAAACAGGAATTTCAAAGCAGGGATGATAGAATAGGTCTGTGTAGTGAAGGCCAAGTCTTTAGAACATGGAAGGTGGAAACAGCATAGCAATCTGGACCAGCAAGTTTAGATGCAAGGTACTCTTCCTAAACCCTTTAATATCATTTTAGTCATTTTGAGTCAGTACCACTTACTTATACAAAGTTCTGGTTTTGATGGTCATATTGATGATGCTGAGTTCTAATGATGACTCTGAATCACCAAAGGAAAGATCCCATTTACTCTCTTTAAAATAGAGACACATGCAGAATCCATTTAGAAACACCCATAAAAATTAGCTACTAGAAGTTTTGATACTGACTCGATAAACTTCAGTCATATGGAATATACACTTTGTTAAACAATCAGTTCCCCAGAGAGTAATAATAATAGAAAGAAAAACATTTATAAAGTACTTACGGAGTCCTGTATCATTCCAAGTGTTTTATGTATATTAATTTATTTAATAATTCCAACAACCCAACCAGACAGATACTATTATTCTCCCATTTTTCAGTTAAGGAAATTCAAGTACAGGGAGATCAAATAACTTGTCTAGAGTACATAGCTACTGATTGACAGAGCTGGTATCTGAACCCAGGCAGTGCATCTCCAGACACCACTGTTTAAATTAATTATGTCAAGGCATTACCTTATGGCATAGATGAAATGCCTTATTTAAAGACCATGAACATAAGAGATATTTAAAAGCTCTGCTAAATATAATCTTCAGAATCCAACAATTAAGACATGTCAGTGTCTTTCAATGCCTTGGGATAAAGACTCTAAGTGCTTATTTTAGTTCAGTTCCACCTAAATAAAAAGGCTGTTTGGATGTTAGATTAAGGAGATTTTATTCTTTTTCAATGTTGCATTAAAATTGTTTTTGGAATGAGCTAGGGAAATAAACAACAAGTAAATGGAGTTATGGGAAAGTTATTTTAGGCTCTCTAAAGTCAATCTGATAAATATGAAGATTTGAAATAAATTAGTCCTTCTATTTCTTAGGTCAGGATATGAAGACTAAACAGGTTTTTATTTGTGTCTTTATTTCTTAAATAGCTTAACTGTAAATTTGGTTTGCATGAAAGGAAAGTAATTTGGTCATTAAAATAACTGAGGTTACTACTGGCTTAACACCCAACAAAAATATTTGACCCTAATATATCCAGCTAAAATCAGTTTATGGTGTGTTATTAAAAGAAAATTAAAAGTTTGTGGAGAGACTTTTTAAATAGCAATGATCTGAGAAATATTTTCGGTTACTGAGTAGGCATCTGTGCTCTTTTTTATCTGTCATACAAATTTTGTTAATCTCTAGACATTCTAAGTAGAGAAAAATCTTTTAGCTTCTAGAAAATAGAGAGGCCATGAACCAAGCTTATACGAGTTCCATTATTTGCTTAAGTTCATGCAAGAAACAGTTCTTCAAAAGCTATGTGCTATCTTCATAGCAATTTTCCCCAATAATAAGTTAATATTCACTCTGAAATTTATAAAACACTCAAAGAACTATAGAGAGTAGATAAGTTTTGATTGTCATTTTATCCTTTTTGTCAGTTTTTCATTTTCCCCTAACCTTTTCTGAAATGATAAAGCAAGGACTTCAAATACCTGACACAGAAGAAGGCTAGGTGGGAAGAGAAAAGCATCCCATTACCACTTTTGACATCACAGAACACAAATATTTCATCAATAACAGTGTATAATAATTCTCAATTAAATTTTAATAGTCTTGAAAAGTTATTAACATATGGGTTTAAGAATTTAAAAATAAAATGTTCTCAACTTCCTCTAAATGAAAAAAGTTATAATTTTTTTAATTTAACTTTTATTTATTGGCTAAATTCTATGTAGGCATATTAGAGAACAGAAAGAAAAGGAAAAGAAGGGACAGGAAGAAAAGAGAAGGAATAACAATACGGCAAAATATGGCTTCCTTACCAAACCGATATTCTGTTTCTTAGACACAAATAGGACAACAAGTCCCAGCCTTCCTTCAGTTAGGTGGGGCCATGTCACAAAAAGGTATGAGCAGTTCTCTTTGTGTTTTCCTCTTTGCCAAAGCACAAGAACCTGGAAACTGATAATAAGAATAATGCCACAAAAACACTACCTGAATGAAAGAAATCTGTCCATCAAGAACATCCATTTTGCAACAATGAGATACCTTCTCACACTTGTGAGAAGGGCCCATATCAGAAAGCCCAGAAACAACAAGTGTTAGTGAGGGTATGATGAAAAAGGAACACTGGCACACTGCTGGTGGGAATGTAGACTGATCCACTCCTTATGGAAAACAGTACAGAGGTTTCTCAAAATATTAAAATAGATCTATTATCTGATCCTGCAATTCTACTCCTAGATATCTACCCAAAGAAGCATATACACTAATTCAAAGCTATATATTCACTCCTATGTTAATTGCAGCATTATTTACAATAGCTGAATTATGGAAGCAACCTAAGTGCCCAATGACAGATGAATGGATTAAGAAGCTATCGTGCACGCACGCGCGCACACACACACACAGGAATACTATACAGTTATTTAAAATGATGAAATTTTGACATTTGCAACAATCTGGATGGAACTAGAGGAGCTAATGCTAAGAAAAATAAGTCAGAAGGAGAAAGACAAATATTAGGAAGTTTTACTCATATATGGTATATAGAGAAACAAAGTAAAGGGTCAGACAAAGCCAAACTAAAACAAACCCTAGAAACTTGACTATAAAATTGTGGATACCAGAGGGGTAGGGAAAGGGCAAAAGTAGAGGAGGCCAGTGGACTATGGTTGAGGACTATTGGTGCCTTGGTGGTGAGTGTGGTATGTAACATACATCTGAAGAGGTGTAAACCTACACCTCTGAATCATATGCAATGTTAAAAACCAATGTTATCTCAACAAAAACAAAATATCAAAACAGGTACAAAGAATATTCATTTTAATACATTGGTGCAGTCACTATGGAAAACAGTCTGGAGGTTCTTCAAAAAAATAAATACAGAACTGTCATAGGATCCAATGCTACTTCCAGGTATATATTTAAAGGAAACGAAATCACTATCTCGAAGAGATTATTGTACCCCCGTGTTTACTGCAGCATTTTTCACAATGGGCAAAACTCGGAAACAAGTGTCCGTAGATGGATAAATAAAGAATGAAATTGAGAGCTATATATTACTCAGTCATAAATAAAAAGAAGGAAAATTTGCTATTTGCAACAACATGAACCTTGAGTGTCCACTGCTTGAAGGCATAATGCTAACTGAAATTAGTCAAAGAAAGACAAATGCTATATAATCTCACTTATACATAGAATCTAAAAAAGCTGAATTTATAGAAGCAAAGAGTAGAATGGAGGTGGCCAGAGGCAAAGAGGTACAAGAAAAGAGGAGCATTGGTCGAAAATATAAATCTCTAATAATAAATGGGTAACTTTTGGGGATCTAATGCACAGTGTAACAACTATAGTAAATAATATTATATAGTTAAATACTTGAAACTTGATTAAAAGAGTAGACCTTAAATGTCACCACAAAAACTAAGAAAGTGGTAATTATGGGACATGATGTAGGTATGAGCTATTCTGAGGTGGTAATCCTTTCCAATATCTGTATATCAAATCAGTACCTTGTAACCACAAATTCACACAATGTTACATGCCAATTATATCTCAATAAGGCTGGAGGGTAGGGAAAGAAAGTAAAAGGTATTCTTTCAGTACTGAAGAATTTTTTATACAATCACAAACGGCACAAGAAAAGTGAAATTATAGTCCCAATCGGCAATTTTCCAACTGCACTGCAAAATAAATTACTTTATTTCTAGAAAGTTCTCTCATAAATTGCTGGGTTGGATGTAGGAACTAAAGGTGGAAGAGGATCCAGTCCATTTTTAGTTGGGTCATTTATTGCACTTACGCTATGATTTAATTACAAAAAAAATGTTCTGCATACGGTAAGCTGCTTTAGCCTAACCAATATTATTGAAGGAAATAATTAAATTCCTAAAAACAGTGCATCCAAGCAGCTAAAATATAAGAGACAGCTGTGGTCAGTATTCCAAAAACCAAGATGATCTTCCCAAGTAGAACCAGCTAAAAACTTGGGGTCAAAATTACTGACTGAACTTTCTAAATCATTCAAAAAGTCATTTTGACCATTCATTTTAATCCCGGGGTAAAAAGACCAGGGAGTAAGCATCATTTTGAAACTTGCAAGATTATCTCATTAAACTTAATAAAGAAAGTCAAGATAGGAATAAAAAGTCCAAACCATATTTTGGATTTTTAACTCACTTTGCCCTATATCGAAACCATAAGCCCTAAAACTTCATCATTATCAGCTCTAAATGTAGACTCTGAAGCAAAAGTCAGCTATTGACTTAGTGCTATATCTAAGTTAAAGGAAAATTATGGCACAAACTTGCCAACAAGAAAATCCATCCTGTTTGACCAAAGCATATTAGAAAGCTTACAAAGTTAATCAAACTACTCAATTAAAAATGTATGTGACATTTTCCACTTTAAAAGTTGATAATTTATAACACTAATTAACATGCAGATAATAGCTATAATAAGTGACATTTATATAGCACTGAGAAGTTTATTGTATATGTTTTCACATACAGGACCACATTTACTTGTCACAGAAAACTACGTAACAGACAGATAAGGACTGATAAAAGGACAAAGCCTTTGTAACTCTTTCAATCCAAACAGTAAAGACTTTCTTTGCTTTAAAGGCATTTATTCAACATTAGGAATATGCTTTTAGAAGTAAAGAAGTTAACTAGCACAATGAGCTTCTGTAATAATAATAATATAGAGCTGTGCAGCACATACAAATTAATCATTCAAATCTGCTTTCACAAGTACTCTCTCCTTGTGATACTGATATTCACTAATACAGTAAAATACCAGTAATAGACCATCATTTTCATTTCACAGACATAGAGAGTGAGACTTAGAAAAACTTGCTGACTTGAGCATGTCCCAGTGACTCCAAAGATTATTCACTAAGCCACTCTGCTTCTTGAAATGGAAATCAGGCGGACGCAATTTTGGCTAGTGACTAAAATAATGAGAAATTATATCACCTGCATGTATTACATAATTGAAATAGAATCATTGATTGTTTTAAAATTAAATGAAATCTCTGCTCCACCAACTGGTAGTATTACACCTCAAAGGAAGAAGAGAATTACACAAATCTCAAGCATTTCACTCTTTGTGGTGTATTGGGGGTGGAGAATGTATTGTTGGCCTTGCTTTCTTAAAACATGCTCAGGATGGGACAGCAACTCTTGTAAACACCATCTAGGAAGAATTAAATTCTTGGGCAAGATTAAGCAATAAATTAGTTCTATATATAACACTGGGAAAAAGTCTTGGAGAAGAGCAAGCCTTTCCAAAAGCAAAATACACCAGATGAAACACTGAAAAATGTAATTCCTTCAAGAAATAATATTCCTTTCTATTTGGATTCAGGTCATTACTTTAGTAGATAGTGTTAATAGTTTCCAAATGCCATTGTGTATTCATGAACACATTGCAAGCTTATGATGTAATACATTCCTTTTTGGATACATCTTTTGTCAAATCCATCTGTCTACGGCAGATATGCATAACTTTACAGAACCTTATCTGCAAAAGAACTTTCATCATCAGACAATGTGGCTTTACACAATAAAGAGTAGAGGGGGAAAGATCAGTTACTATTCTTTAAAAATATTTCCTTTTCCCATAATGCCTTGCTCACAACTCTCCGTCCTTAGGGCCTCTCTACTCTATTCTTCCTTTACTCAATGCCCTGCCTTTCACAAGAAAGAGCTATCTGTGACAACTCTGGAAGAACTAAAGAGATGCCTTCCTATAGGAACCACCAACACTGGATGTCAGTACTCCTATATATGCCCAGCAGCATTTCCCAGAGCCCTAGTCCTAAACACCTCTGAGTCCGATTACCCTTTGACAATTATGCATAAGTCCTTTGTAGCTGATTCATCTCAAATAGAGCTCGAGCCATTTAACACAAAGAATGAAAGCAGAAAAGGTGGGAGGGAATGTGACAGCTGCATCAAGAAGGTTACACTGACCACGACAAGAAGAGGAGCGAGATTAGAAGTCAGGAGCTCATTCAGGTAAAGCAGCTTCCACCCCCCCACTGCTTCCTAGGCTAGATGCACCCAAACCACCATGAGAGATGAGATTACATTCCTTTTATAGATGCGCTACTTTCTTCCTCTAATACAGTTGGTTAGGAATGTAGAACAACGAATGAGTCAACTATTACTATTACTGTCTGTGGCTGTTGAAACTCATTTATGAACTATTTTGTCTCAATAAAAGAACCCACATTCTTTCTTCATAAAGTGAATGTGTTTCTAAAGGAATATGTTAGAATTACATTTATTTAAAAATTTAAACATTTTACATTTCTTTAAGTTACATTTTCTATACATTTAGTTGATACAAAAAAGGATTCTGTGATTATTTTTCTTCTCTTTTATGAACCTCATTCATTGGTGTGACCTCAAATGGATCCTATTTCACAAAATGAAAATGTTTTTAATAAAACTTTGCATTTCCACTGTGACCTAAACATAAAATTTTGCAAAAACACAACTCACATTTTTCTCTTACTGGCTAAATCATGTCAGTCATTGAAATATACACAACCAAAACAAACTCCTCTTGAATATGAAAATATTTTTATAGGCATTGGCAAGTAATTACTAAAGCAACTACAAGTTTTATCTTTGACAAAGGAAACTGTGATTTTAAAAAACTGTTCAAATGACATGCTAGAGGTCTATTTATAACATAAATACACACATCTAAAGAAGTAAAATATAAATATACACTCTAAAGAGGTAAAATTAGACAAAAAGCAAACTGGAAAACAGTCCAAGATTATAAGAAATTACAAGCTTTGTGCTATGTAAAGGAAAAGTGCAAACATTACTTAGGAGGAAGAAAAATTATTTCTAAGTACCAGGTTCGTTGACATAAATCCCCCTCTCCCCCTCTTCCTTAGGGTAGGTTAGGAGAAATCAGTAATGATTTAAAAGTAAAAAATGAAATGCTTACACTAACCAGTCTTTACTATTAATTTCATCCTGCAGTATATGCTATTAGAAGGTAACAAAATGCTGCTTTTCCCAGTTTCTCATTTCAATCTACACTAACTTTATGTTAAACTTTGCTAGCAACAGAAGACACCCTCCCCGCACCCTCATCTCACCCCAGCAATAAAACAAACCTAAAAACGTCTTCCCTGGGATAATTTGATCTGCTCCAACCACAAATTCCTCCAGATTCTTTCTTCTATTATTGATTGTGTCTGTGTGTGTTTAATGTACTTCTTATAAGGCTTTTATAAACAAGCTGGTGATTTCTCATTCAGCTCTCCAACACCTAAACAGAACCACCAAGGAGCATTTTTGTACACATAACATTTTTCTAGTTATCCCTAAAACATAAGTTAGCTTCAGATGACAATGAAGAAAAGTATTATTGCCATCATATTACATTGCTCCTTCTTCTGAGCTCTAATTGCTGTGTACCTGTGTCCTGAAAGGATCGATTATCATTTGCTGCTCCCTCCCAGTTTGGGACAGTAGAGGTAGGAAATCTTGAAACTTGCCTGGCTCAATGCTGTTTCAGTCGTTGCTTTGACAGCAGCCGTCTGTTTTAACCCGCTAATGTTGGACCTTTATCACTTTACTGACATAATAAAACAAACAGGGCTAACAAATGCATTGAACAACCTCCTTCCAAACACAGCGTGACTGTGTTTCACAGCAAAAAAAAAAAAAAAAAAAAAAAAAACTGGCACAACCCTGCCAGGTCTTAGAAGCTTTAAGATTAATTGCATTGAACTTGATACATAATAGTACAGCACCTTAAAAATTAATCATCTGCTAACTCAGTATTTTCTAATTACAATCACTCCCTCCCTCTCAGGGCATGTAATTAATTTGAGTTTTTTTTAAAAAGTAGGATTACTCACACAGTCTTGAAGATGCAATGTCAGCTATTTAGGACAGAAACATCCAAGGCCGTGTTAGAACTCACTTACGACTACATATGCGTTACAGCAGGAACTGGCAGGCCTCTGAACTACGGCAACTATAGGACTCGTGTTTCTCCTACGTTGGGCTATAATTTATGAAACTGAGCCCCAGATCCAACCAATCACTTAGCTCCTCATAACAAGTCTAACTGGCTCTGGAAAGCTGAAAGGGCTGCAGTAGAACAATAAAGATGAGATATTCCACACAGTAATCTGCTTATCTGGAATCACTTTCCCTCGAAAGGCCAGAGAAAAAGCATAGCTTCATCTTCTGAGGGAAGGACAGATGACCCGGGAAAATGCGACTCTACTGGGAACAAGAGCTTTTCCTGACTTGGCAATCCCAACCGTGCCGGCATTAAAGGACTCAGGCTGCCACTGGAAACGGAAGGGCAACTACAGCAGCAAAAACCTGAGGTAATTTTCATCTTTCTTTTAATTTTAGTAGGAATGATGTGAAGTCAAACTGATATAAAGTCACTTGAGCAACTAGGTATGCTTCAATTTTATGTTACCTTTTCCCTCTCTAATCTTCTATAGAATCATTTTTTTATTAAATCTGAGTAAAGAGGGGCTCATGGACTTGAAATAAACTTGAAACCAAAATGATCATTTATGAAGGAAAAGAGATAATTTCCCAGAACAGGTTTAGAGCTACCTTTTCAGATGGACGCCTTTTCACCCATCCACAGAAACGAGAGTAAAAGGGGCACACAGGGAGGAGAGAAAAGAAGAGAACTATGCTCAGAGAGTAAACTGGGAAGATAGGTTCTTTGGCTCTTAGGTCACAGAAGAATGTACTAAAATGTTCCTGGGGGGGATTGTTATGACAGAAGAGACTTTACAGAGACCCCGTGAAACAGGTTTTTCTTGTTTTCTTTGCAATGTTTTCCTTATTTCCCATTACATGTTGAAGTGTTAGTTATACAAACTGATTATTATATCATTAACTCCAAATTTGTAGTTATTAAAGGATCTGTGGGGAACATTTTTAAATCAAAGGAAGTGATTCAAATAGGGGAAAAATGATATTGACATTACAAGTAACCCAACCCCATCCGTAGATATTTAACATTAGAGAGAAATCCTTCCAAATCTTCAGCAAATAGTTTCTTCAACAAATTTTGCCCCAAACATAACATTAGTAAGAAAAAAAATCTTTGTAATAAACTTCTAAATAACTAAATCAATCATTATGCTTGCTAAGTGACAATGGTACCTACACCGTATTCAGATCATGTCAGTTTTATTGCACCCAAAGGAAGAAGCTGGGAAACCTACTTTGTTTAGTGATAAATTATAAACAATAACAGAAGATACATTGCACCACTTTTTGTTTGCTGTAAATAACTGACTGAATTGAACTTGAGATCTGAAAGAAGGAAAACATACAGTATACACAGAACAGGAAAAAGTACCCATTAGCATTTCCCTCCCAAGGTTTGTTCTTTGAATTATCCAATTTGTGACTAGCTAGGGAAAAAAGTATTTCTGCTGTTTAAATATTCTTTATTTAATCAAGCCTTTGTTTATTTGACAGTGTTGCTGCCTACAGTGTCTATGTACGAAAAGAAACTTCCAAGGAAGCCAGGTTGTTAAAATTGTTGTTCTCTTTATTCAAAGATAACATGGATTATCTAGTCTGAAATGGAAAACAAGCCCTTAAGGTAACATTGTCATTGAATTCCCAACACACAGAACGCTGTTTCTCACTCCCTTACTAAAATTCCATTAAAATCCCCTTAAATGCCCATGTTTAAATCTCCATTTGTCAAAAGACAAGGACAAGAACATTCTAAACTTAAGCATTTAAGACATTTCTTATGTATTTTTATGTATTTCTTATGTATTTTTATCCAGAAATTTCCTACTGGAAGATTTTTACCTCCAAACACTTTGGAAACGACCATCTCATCAACCAAGAAGATGGCCACAAAACATCCAGCAAATCTTTAAGATAGCTTTCCTGACTTCTGTAGACTCTCTCCACCAGCATATGCCAAGATACAGACTGACTTGTGGGTCCCTGAGCCTTTCAAACTCTAAAGATTATGTCTGACTTAACTTCAAGGTGTTTATCTCTTAGCAGGTAATGTTCACCCCAAAACACATTCATGATAACAGCCTTCTAAAACACCAGTGCTGCCTTCCCTCCTATATTAATAATCATAATAATCATGATAACCTGAGATGAATTACTGTTACTTAGCAATTTGGGGGGATTTGGATGGTACCTGGAGCCATCACATGACAGGGAAAACCTCACATTGAAACAAAAGAAGTGATGTCTCAGTATTACCCAAGCTAGCCCAATTTTGTTATTTAATGTTTCCTTTACCCTGTTAAAAGCAATGCACTGGAGAAAACTGAAAAATATATACACCAATGTTCTATTGCTGAAAATTATCCATGTGATATGTTAGAGTCTGCTTATAGCAGGCATCATTCTCAGTTCATCAGGGCTTATATTAGTAAGCTCTGTCATATCTCCTGTCATACCATCAATTAATATTTGTTGACTATCACATCAGACGTATCTAAGAAGCTCAAGGTTTACAAAGGTCACCCAAATCCTGAATTTGGTTCTCACTCATTTCCTTGATCTAAATCTCACAGGCAAGAATTAAGATGAGCCCGATAAAAGGAAAGGAGCTCAGGAATGCAAACCCTTTCTGAACAAAGAATTTTCAGTAACTCTCAA
This sequence comes from Scalopus aquaticus, assembly GCA_004024925.1. NCBI lineage: Eukaryota > Metazoa > Chordata > Mammalia > Eulipotyphla > Talpidae > Scalopus > Scalopus aquaticus. Next base: position 9,954 of record PVIJ01012192.1, on the reverse strand, counting down.
GTGTCAGAGAGCTATGGTTGACTGAAAAGTGTCCCTAACCCTGGGCCAAGTATAATTTCTAGGCCCATAAGCTAATTTGTTCGCCCTGTGGCTTATGGAGCCAAATGAGTCACCCATAAGAAATGATCAGACCCACCACACTAGTGTGTCAAGCAAGTTGTGATGGGCAGGTATTAACTCCAATCCAGGTGACGTGGAGAAATAGCTCCATTATTTTCACAATGCTGGACACCTCCCAGGTCTGGGGCCCAGGTCCCTTATAGGTAACTGCTGACGGTTCAAATGCTTACACTGGGACCAGCATCTTATGGTGGAAAAGAAAAAGAAATAGTGGCTTAGTAAAATGTCATGTTAACAAGCAAAGGAAAATGTTTTTCATTTAACTAAAAAGGCACGGGTACTAGAGATGCGAGTCTGTGGTCATTGTAGGAATTAAACTTACACTCTTGGTTCAAATACTTTATCTGGGGATGTAGACCTCAAATTCAAATTTGCTTTGGCATGTGGGGAAAATACTTAGTGGTTTTTGTTGTTTTTTAATTCAGTCTCTCCTAAGAACAGGAAAGTACAAAAACTATTAATGATGCATGTGATGAGATTTTACTATATAAACCAAAGACCTTTAGTACTCATATGGATTCAAACTCTTCTTTTAGAAGAACCTGAACAAAGGGACCAGTTTTTCTGTGGACTCTGTCAAAGTTTCTCAGTCATAAGACATGGCATATACAGAAACTAATAATGACTTGTACTTAATAAGAGAAAAGTTGGGGTCTACGTCCTTAATATTTGATGCTAAAACCACCTCTTTGCTTCAAGCAATGTGTAAAGCATTATAACAGGGCCAGTGATCAAGTCTCAGCTCTGAGCCCTTACTGTGGACTGTGGATCAGTTAGTCAGCTCTCTGCTTTAGTTCCCTCATCTGTAAAATGGTGTACCCCATGGTCGCTGCCTCCTGCGGCTGGTGTGAAGATCCAATAGACAATCCATGGCCTACAATACTAAGCCTATTTCATGGTAAATATTCATGAAGAGGAATCTGTCATGTTGTTGTTTTGTTGTTGTTGCTAAGCTTGTTGCACAAAATCTACATAAAATCCAAAATGGTGAAATATATGTACTAATGTCATATATCTCATGTCAGGAAATATTTGTAAGTCAAAGTTTTTCTTCAGGTTTCAAAGAAAGCAACTCACAGAGGTGTGTCAGTCACTATTTGTCAGTTTTCTGCCTGGTTATCACTTGAAACTCCCGACTCTTCCCGGCATTCAGCGTGTCGTGCAAGGATGCTAACCCAGCACATGGCATAGGAGGGGTAATTGTAATAGACATGATTCATATGATAGTTGGCACAAAGGTCAGGCTAGTTTACATTCCTGCGTGAAGGCAAAAAAATAATGGAAGTCATTAATCTTCAGTATCCTAACCAAAAAAGATTTAAGAAGAGAGGGGAAGAGGGCGACCTGTCTTAAACAGCTGTACTGATTAATCAAATACATGAACGATGTCTAGAACTCATGCTGACTTCTCAGCTTAAATAGGAGCGAACACTGAAGATAATTATCTCCTTTTCTCCTTATCTCCTTTTCTGCCATGGGGAGATCTCATGTCAGGAAAATATTAACTGAGACTTCAACCTGCTCGCTGAGAAGGTGCAGAGAAAAGAGATTCTTCTTGGTGAGGACACAGTCATCCCGGGGAACGACTATGGACTTCTACACTCATTCATTCACTCACTCACTTTGGGTGGTCCGGCCCCTCATCTCCCTCCACTCCCACACAAATACCCATCTGCCACATCTAATTACTTACACTTACCAAGGGCACCCACACTCCCTCACGCAGCTGTGCCTCTGTAGGTGTGTCGTCACCCACCTGTCTGCCCTTCCCCATCGCTCATGATAAAATCAAGGAACATTCTCTCCTTCACACTGACCCCCTTCCTACCCACCTGCTCTCCATGGAAGGTGATTATTCCCCATTGGGCAAATTACTGAATCATTACTGCTTGCTACATAATCATTACTGCTTGCTACATTGGCAAAAAAAAAAAAAAACAACAACAGGACAAATAACCATGGGGAAGTTTTGGGGACATTTTCAGTTTACAAAAAAATGTTTTAAACATAAATTGGGGGTACTTTCTGCAAAATACCAAATGAAGTCAAATGCTAAGGTCTTTAATAGACTCACAAAATCTTTGCTAGAGTTAAAGAAGCTGGTCTTTCTCAACTAAAGAAGTTCAAGGAAGTTCACCATGGTTACTAGAGACTACTGTATATGTAAAAGCTACCTATGGGCACTGGCAGGGAGGTGAATGAGCCAAGTCTCATTCATTATTCTAGAATGAGACTTGCCTCTGGAAGAATGCAAATAGAAAGGGGTGGTGTCTCTCAATCCAGAAGTGAGGATTATTTTCCCTTCCCCAGGCTGGCTCACATACAGAGTCAGACATGAAGTTTCTGTCCCAGGCCCACTTGTGCCTGGGAGGTCTTACCACCGGTGGCATTGCTACAGTACAGGCCTGCGACTGAGGGGACAGTCACTCAGCACTGGATATTCACCGAAGAGGAGGGAGATGGAAGGAAGGGGCTATAGAATTTTAGAGAGCAGTCTACTGGCCGGTAGCGTTCAGAATTGTAACACACATCCAGTTGTCTTTAGTCCGTCTCTTCTCTGCCTCCTTCTCCCCACTAAAATAGTTTCCCCTGTGCTCCTTCTGAATCCTCCAGCAGAGTGGCCCACAAAAGGGCCTGCCTTCCTCTCCCATTAAATGACCTTTTCAGGTGTCATCTCTAGAGGAGTCAGATTAAACCAGTCAGCGCCAATATAATGAGATGCTCCTGTTAGCTTCCAAATGGCACTTCATTTTAATTATTTCTAGAAATAATCATATTGAACATTTCAGCCCCCTTGAAACATGACAACAAAGACACACAGAAGGCAGGAAGGGCTTTCTGGATCCAGGGAATCACACCAACACACTGAGCCACCTTCTCCACTCAGGGGTAAACCAGTCCTACAAGCACAGCCCTGGCCAAGGAGATTGCCAAGTTTTCCATATTTATTCCTCCATGCAAGGCTTCCACATCTAGTTGGGCAGTACACAGCCTGCACAACCTCTCATGCCAGTTCTACCTCTATGGTCCCTGAATCTTCCCTAGCGATACCTAAAGCCAGGTCATCATTAATTTAAATTTTTTTTCCTCACTTATTTAACCTTCATACAATAGAGGTAAATACTTGATACCTCAAAAAATTGGGGGTGGAAGCAATTTTAGCTATAAATACACATTTGTAATCACCAGCAGCTAAAAGAAGCATAGGTTGCTCTGAGTCTTATAGTCTATATACTCTTTTTTCTTTTACTTTTGCCAGAATAATGTAAGCACAGAAGCCATAGGCCTAGAAGGAGAGCTGGTCACACTGGAGTCCTACATGAACTCTTAAAATAATGCAGTGGCTCTTGAATTTCATGTACATCAGGATTACTAAAGTGCGTTTAAGGTGGTAGATCCCTGACTTCTGACCTGTAAGTCTAGAATGGAACCAATAAATCTGCATATTCATTGCATATGAAGTTAGTCTTCCACAACCACTCCTTGAAAAACAAGAAGATAGTCCATGCAAACCACATATCACAAAACCTACGCATTCCAAGTCCTCAATACTTAACGGTTATAATTATTAAGAATGAAAATTGATAATAATTTCATATACTCTAGTTAGACTTGGCCTTTTGCTAAGTGAAAATTGCACATGAGTGTGGTAGGGGGTCCCCAAGTCAGGAACCAGTTTAGTGCAAGGAGGAAGAAAGAAGGACACAGGACAGAGCCTATTTGTGTCCTCTGAACAATCCATTTGCCACTGTAAAAACTGGCAAGCCGCATTGCCAACCCCCATTCCATAATAGCTCTGGAGAGATCATGCAGAGTAGCTGAAACAACTGTCTGTGGAACAGACATTCCCAAAGTGAAAGCATTCAAAATATTCCCATTTTCATTTTTCTGCCTAAGACATGGAAAACAAAACAAGGTTGTTTGCTTGTTTTGCAGGGCAAAGCGGGCCCCAAGTAAATCTGGAGGTTTTAAATGGTTGTGTCCATCCACTTTAGCACACACAGAAGTGAGTCCCAAACCTGACTGGCTGCTGCGCTTCTGGGAGGCTCGGCTGTCTTTTTCTGCAAGAGATGTGGGCCCTCCACAGGTGGCTGGAGCAGAATGTGTCCACTTGCCACTTGGAAGACTTCTCATCATAAATAGGATGGCCTTTCAGGAAATCTTCTGTTTAGTTTGCATGCTCCTGAGTATAGGACAAAGCTCTGTTGTTTAAGAACATAAATAACAAAAGCTTTGTTCTTCGAAACCAAGAGGGAAACTGTAGATCTATCCAAAATCTTCAACTGCATAAGGATGACAAGAATGAAATGTTATCCTAGGCTGCCCACCAGCATCAGTCACTCAATCTCCTCTCCTGGCTCAGAAAACAATGACTCAATATGGCCTTTTCTGACAAACTGCAGCCTTAGGAAAATACTGTTCCACATATTTGGAATGAGGTCTCTTCCTGCATATAAATCAGTGGAAGCTGCCCAAAGTCCCTTTAGCATTCTCTCCTTGACGCTTAGGCATAAGACCACAGCTGTTCGTACTCATATAATAAAAGTAAAATGGAAACTGAATGAAAAACATAAAGTATTTTGCTACTCCTTGGGTGCCTGCGATGTGTTTGATGACTTGATTCCCTCTATGAGGTTACTATTAGCCTCCTTTTTAGCCAGAGTCAAAAGAAGTTAAATAAGGTTCTTAAGGACACAGAGTGGATAAGGGCAGAGCTGGAAATTAAATCAGGAAAAAGTCAAAGTGTTCACAAGTTCTACTTGCTATATAAATGAACAACATCCCACATTAATATCTACTAATATAATTTTCTATAAATGTGATCATTTTATTTCAAAACTTGCTTTGGTAGCACTAAACTTTCTATGTCATATGCAAAGGTCCTCATTATCATTTGTTATTTGCCTTTATTGACTATGCCAATCCCCTACTGATGAACACTGAAGTTATTTCAAGTTTTCCCTATGAAGATGCTTTTGTAAACATATTTTTACATTCATGTAGTTTTCTTTCTAGGATTAAGTCCTAAGATTGCTGAACAGAATTGATACATTTTACATCTCAGTGCATATCACCCAGAGGCCCTCCAAAAGGTTATATCAGGTTGCTTCGAGGCATTTCTTCCTACCAGGTTTAACCAACCATTCACATTTCTGCCAAAATGATATGGGGAAATGATGGCATTGTTATTTGTATTTCTTTCATTGTTAGAGAAGTTCTTTTCCTATGTATCTTTTCCTATGTATCAGTCATTTGCAATTCTTCTAGAAATTAATGATACCTCTCCTACTTTCCTATTAAACTCTGACTCCAAAACTCATTGCAAATGCTTTCATTTGCCTCTTACTGCTTTCTCATTTTCTGTGCTCGTATAGCGGACACTTTGATCAATAGCCAAGAAAACTTCAGCAACATATTGCCAGGGTGATTGGTCAAGTTCCATAAAACATGTTCCAAGAAGAAAAACTGGTTAAGTCTCAAGAATAGAAAGTCATAAACTTCTTGGTTGTTTGCTTCAGAAATAGGGCATCCTCTCACTTTATCAACAGTTGATCTTATAAGAAACAATGATCTATTGAAACTTAATCTTGTTCTTTTGCATAGAGAATTTTGGATAACAGAGAAGGGGGCAAAAAGAATTTGAAGGAAAATCCCCCAGAATTAGGTAGATGGGGGTCAGGGAGAGTTCACATGTTCACATACACACACACACACACACACACACACACACACACACACACTTCCATGCCCCAGGCAGAAGTAGAACACCATCTCATAGATGGTTTGTGCTAAGATCCAAGTTAGAGATGGTCTTGCTCCAAAGAAACTGAGGCTCAGCTACATAAATTGACTTGTCTGAAATCCACTGGCAAAGGACAGTCCTTTGACCTCCAAGCAGAGCTTCTTCCATTAACTAACAGTGGCCAGATATAAAGCGCAATCCCAACTTAGTCCCAAGACGTTAAAACACAGATCCTACCTCCCACAACACCAGGATTACACTGAAAGTGTTATGACAAGAGCACTCTCAGGCCTGCCCAGGACCTTCTACACAGGGCACCCGCACATGCTTGGCCAGCTTCTCAGTTGCCAGACAGAACAGGGTTTGGAATAGCTGTGGTCAGAGTGCTACAGAAGTGATGTAAAGCTGCTCTCTTGTTCCTCTACTCAGGAAAAAATCTGAGCAAATCCAAACAGCAAAACAGAGCCAATGTCCCACTCTCATGGTATCCAGCCTTTTTTCTTACGAATAGCACTTGTATAATTAGATTAGTTTGCTCAACCCTACCTATTTAGATTCAGTCAAATCCAGACTTTGAACCAAGGAAAACCAAGCCTGGCCATACTGTGGTCTTTTCCTCCCAAATGGACTTCTGCCTTAGCTCAGCGGAGTGCCAAAAAAACGATGTCTGACAGAAGAACTGGACAGGAGTTGTCCTTTCCTATCTCGTCTACAGAAAAATACATTCGTTCCACTGAGATGACCAATGACAAACAACTAGCTCTCCAGTGGCTTTAGCTCTTCCTCTATCATCCTCATGATGATACTATCATGAAGCTCCTATCAACCCTAAGTAAGAGCTACCTTCCGCCCAACACAAATCCTGGGTGAGGCCTAAAAAGGCAGCTTCCACCATCTTTTTCTTAACTGTTGAGACAGCTACCAGATCAAACAGAAAAAATAGTTTCCATGGAGATTTAAAGAAAAACTCTATAAGCATATTTGGGGAAATGTCCTAGGATTCAACAGTGGTGATGGTTTTGTGCCAGGAGACACGCATGCATTTTATGCTATTTAATCCTCGCCACAATTTCCCAAAATGGGCCTTCTGATCTGCACTTGATACATAAGGAAACAGGAAATGATGAGAAACAGCTCATTTCTGGGCTCAACTGATTCTTCAACAGAATTTCATGAACTCTCAATATGATTTTCAAAGATCAAGGGGAAGGGCAAAGGAGCCTTTCTGGAATGTTAAACTGCTGTGGAAGTTGTCATGGTTGCTTGACCAGCTGGCTCTCTTTTGTTTCCTCCATGGAAAATAATCATTTGCTGGTAATGGCTTTCTTTAGGAATAGGATGTTTCTTTATGAAATGTGGTGATTATTTTAGGAGAGTTGTATGGATTCCCAGCTATTTTCACACAAGACTGACACCTCTGAGTCAAGGATAGACTCTTCAAGTAAATTTCAGCAACCTTATTGGTCATTAAAGATTCCAAAAAAAACAAGGAATCAGACAGGGAAGTTGTGCTGATTCAGAACATTTGTGAACACATGACTTTTCAGCAGAGATGTGTTAATTACTCAAAGTATGTAACTGTATAACCTCAACTATAAGACTATAAGGCATGTAGTATTCCTTCCTTGCAAGAGTTAATTAGAAACTTAAAGATGCCACAGACACAGAGGGATATCTAACACACATATCAGACATCCAGAAATGAAAATTATTCTTTGAGAAAACAGGACAGATACAATTATTTCCTCTTAGAGACAACCGAAACTGAAGGCTCTATGATGTGACCAGTCACTAGCGTTAAACCAGAACCTTAGCGTATAGCCTGCCAAAGAAAGAGTGCTCTGCTCTGTTTCATGACCTGAAAAAAAGTAGAACTATTGCCAGAAAAGGGTGCTGATCTCTGAATCTTGATAATAGGCAATCCATGCTTTCACTAGCAAAGAAGGCAATTAAAATTCTTTCTCCACACTGGTGTTCTCAACAGGAAGCAAGAGTTAGTTTAGGAGAACCTCCCTTTTCATCTGGATATATGCAAAACTGTCTAAAGATTTGATGTGGTTGATCTTGACCATTACTTGTATCTTTGTTCTGATCTGCTTTCAAAATATACTAATCCTGACATTTGGGTATGGGTCACCAGCCCTTCAACTAAAGTGAATATAATTTTTGAACAAACAGACCCAAAAGTAAGAGAAGGTTGACACCTCCCTCTGGAATGCTGTCAGAGGTCACTTTGTTTTAATATCACTTAAAATATGCAGCTCATCCCTCCAAAGCAGTACTAAAGGTCATTTTACAACCTTTTGTGGCCTCTGACATATAGCAAGCAAAACATTTTTTATCTGTATTTTTTCTAAAACCAACCAATTCTACACCATAACTGGATATCATCTTGGAATTTCTTTATAATAAGTACTACATTTAGCACTACTGACAATAATTTTAGGCCCTCCTACGGTTAGGATATTCTCAGTGTCTTACAACAAGCACCAAAACCAATGGTGCCTGCAAGGTTGAAGAGGAGAAGGGACTGACTAAAGCTGGCTAACACTCAATTAGCTGCTGAAGTCAAGTATTACTCATGCATCCACACCCTTTTGATGATGTAGGTAGAATATCTGGAGTACAGGTGACCACATTAATATTAATATGAGACCTAGTAAACAAAACTGGAGAGAAGGAGAATTAGAGATTCCAAGACACCCTTCCCAATTCCTTGATAGGAAACATGTTGGATCTACATGTGATCTACATATCCATGCTGCTAAAAGAACATCAACATCATAAAGAGTAATTTGCTGCTCTTCCCAGTATACAATTTAACCAACAACTATTGTAAGTCATAGTATATTCTCCTTCCATTTCTTTATTTTGGCTATTATTTTCTTTGCCTTTGCCTTTTTGCTTTCTTATCACTGCACTGCTTTGGTACTCCTTTCATTTATTCCCATTCCTTCTTTATCCCTCTGTTCTTTACTATATGAAAGTGCTTACAGAAAAATCAAGTGATAAAAAAAGGCAGTTGTATCACTATTACTTGCATCATCTTTATTATTATGCCAAAACATTATTAAATGCCCTATGCATTCTCATTATTGTAGCTACAATATCCTCCGGTATTTATTTTTTCTGGTCTTCTACAAGAATTTTAATAATATGGCATGTAAATATTAATAATAAAAACATAGTTGAACATCTCTCAATGAACTGTCTTTCAATAGGGAAATATCCGGTGAGTTAGGCAACATTTATTGAACACCATCACCTTAGCAAACTTAGAGCATAGTCAGAGTAACAGGCCACATAATGAGCAACTGAGAGGGACATCTATAATATATGCAAATAATTAGAACCCAGACAGGAGGCCAAGTTTGAATGGCCCAGGTAGAGGTGACCACGTAAAAGATTTTTGAAAGTAAATTTCAAAAGGTAAAGAATGAGATAAGAATTCTGTGGGAATAGACCCACCAACATTATTAAATCATTTTCTATAGCCTTTTGTAGTCTCCTAGGGGTTATCCAGTTTTCTGGTTATCCAGTTATTTCTGCTCTGAATATATTAACAAAAGTTGCTTTGCAACATGAGAAAGTTCTGTCTTTTTATACAGTTTTTTAACCTCTATGATTTTGTATATTACTTTTGTTAAGCTATAGCTTACTTCTCTAATTCTTTCATGATTTTGGAGTCTTTTTAGCTATGTGTTTTTAGCATATGTGAAAGACAACTTTTGTTAAAAGGCAGTTCTGTAGCATCAGCTGTTTGAGCTATGGAGATAGCAGATCAGCCTTGACACTTTACTCCGCTCTCAGCCATGCTCTATATTGTCCCTTGGGCAGTTTTGTTTTCCCTACAAAAGAAGATCAGGTTACAAGTCAGCCTCCTCTGCAGTGAGATGGAGAAGCCAAAGCAAAATGATCTAAACAGTCTGAATCTGTATGTTAGGTGGTTGATCAACTTCAGTAAAATCCAAGTCTAGAATATAATTGTTTCCATCATCTTTTCCAATAGGTTGCATCTTCTTTCGCAAATGTATTTAACATTAAAATTGATGCAATGGGGCCTCCCTAGTGGCACAGCGGTTAAGCGCTGC